>JAGKPY010000076.1:0-128366 GCA_022609225.1 Boeremia lycopersici
TAGGTTATTATAGTCTCTAAGAATAGTTAGACTATAAATAAGCTTAGATTCTAGTAGTTAAAGCACTTTAAAGCCTATATAGAGAGGTGTACTATAAGAAAGTACTAATTACTAGTTATTAATAGCTATAAGAGCTATAACTTCCTCTAGTTCTAATAATACTATAAGGATAAGAAGATTATTACCCTATATATACCTCTACACTTATTATACCTCCTATAGCTAC
This sequence comes from Boeremia lycopersici, assembly GCA_022609225.1. NCBI lineage: Eukaryota > Fungi > Ascomycota > Dothideomycetes > Pleosporales > Didymellaceae > Boeremia > Boeremia lycopersici. The sequence goes on from JAGKPY010000076.1 coordinate 227, forward strand.
TTAATATAGGTTGTTTTGCGCTATTAAAGAAGGTATATAGGTGCTAAGCTAAGGATCTTATATATAACTAGATTACTTATATCTTAAAACTTAAGTTTCTACTATACTTTAAACATATGTATAATATAGTAATAACCTTAAGTAATATCTAGAGAGGGTTTAGAGGTGCTAGATTAATTCTATTTAACCTAGAATAGGTTATAATAGGCCTTAATATTTAACTACGCACCCTATTACTACTTCCTATCTCTAATAAGCCCTAGTAGTCCTATACACTCTAGAACACACTAGAATTTAGGTCTTAATTAAAGCTAGTTTAAGAGAAGATTTAAAAGTATATAAATAGCTTACCTTCCTCTATTATAAATGCGCTAGAAAAGCTCTTAAAAGGTGCTAAGATAATAGTGCATTTGCTAGTATTAGTGTATAAGCAGGTTTCTAAGCTTTAAGATACTAATAAGGCTATAATGTAATATAAATTATATAAAAGAAAGTGCTTATAGTAGGAGGGGACTCTAATAGTTAAAGAGGGAGTATAATTAACTACTCTAAAGAAGTTTATAGTATATAGTAATAGTAAATATATAAAGAAGATAGTATAGACTAATAAAGGTTACTAGACTATAAGATGCTATAAACTATACTAGAAGATAGGGTATAACTTACATATATATTAAAAGAAGATATAGCTAGTACCTCTATAGTATAATAAATTATATTACTCTTTATAGGCCTATAACATAGTGTTATAGGCTAAAATAGGGTTAGATTTTAGTAGGGTCTTAGTAAAGTAGGTAACTTACCTATCTAGGTAACTTACCTATCTAGTATGTTATCTCTTAACTAATAAATAAAATCTTCTTATGTTAAGAATAATACTAGAAGAAAGAACTAGGTACTAAAGCTAGTATACTATATAAAAATCTAGAATAATAGAATAGCTAATTTTTTAAAGGTTAACAGTACTTAAAGAATAATCTATAGTATTTTTAAGGTATTGAATAGAAGGTCTACTGTAGGTAGAGCTAGGATCTCTAGAAGCTCTAAGATCTTGCTACTTTTACTAGTAATTACGGCGCATTACGCGAATATGCGCAATGCGCGCACAGACACGGGAGTTAGTTGGTTCGATCAGAAGATTTGCGCATAGGGTAAAGTAGTCACGACGCAAACGTCGATAAGACAAATTGGGGGTTGTTGTAGCTCAAACAGGAGCTGATCATTTGCTTATTGTATCTATGGATATTTGCTCTAACAATGCGTGCAACTGTATCCTGACGCGCAGTTAATGTTTGTTGCTCGCAATTGACTCTCATGCCCCCACCAAGTAGCGGGGTAAAGCGATCCCGGACTGTCGCAATCTCGCACGCTAAGGACTCATCCAGTGACATCAGCAATGCACGTGGTGAGACATTTGTGTACTGGAGAAGACAACTCTTCAAATCATTGATATTATCGTTTAATGCTGTTCTAATGGGCTACCAAATAGCGATAGCAGCGAAACTAGCGATCACCACAGTGGATATACCGATCCACATTGCCCCCTCGCCCTTCATTTGTGTTGCGGCACCCGGAAACGGCGCTGGGGAGCTTCCATCACCACCACTAGTCGATGTCGGTGTTCGTGCTGGTGGGAAAGTAGTCGTAGCCGTGCCAGTCAAGTTCTGAACCTGGAAGTAACTGCCAGCCACCGGTCGACCCAGGCCTGTATCGAGGACAAATTGGCTCACGTTGAATGGTACCCGTTGATTCGTGAGGTTGTTGTACTGCGTCGGAATGGAAAAGTTGGCAGGCTGCTGGAAGACGACGATGTTGTATGAGTGTGGCACATCGCCCACAGGAGGGGAGGGCTGTAGGTAAGGTACAGGCCCGTTAGGGATGATGAGCGGTGTCGAGTTGGACGAAGAGAATCCCAGAGTCACATTTGTCGCAACCCAATGCACGAGTTCGACACGAGAGCCATTGCGCGGAACGTCGAGATCCACAATAAGGAGGACTCCGCGAGGTGGAGTTGGGTCGTTGGGATCAGACGATGCCCACCATACTGGCGTGCTGATATTGGGAGGGTTTATGGTTTCTACATGACAGATTAGAACGCGCACTTTTGCAGGCGTGCAATAAACATACCAGGGCGTGGGATCAGCTCTCCAGCAGGCGAGATGGTGTTGTTGCCAAAGCTTACAATGAGACTCGTGCTAGCAGGGACAGGGAAGCCAGGTCCTGTTTGCGCAGACGCAAGGCCCAACACAGCAGCGATAGTCAGGATCGTTGTACCAAACATATTGTATATCGGGGGTGGCAACTATCTTGCTTGTTTAGCAGGCAGAGGTAGCTACTTATCTATCCAAAGTGCGTGACAATCAAGAGCAGGCTCGTGGCCTTAAGCCCGGGGTTTTTAATTCCGGGGCTTCTGTGACGTACTCCAAGCCTGCCCGGGCACCGAAACCGTTTTCTAACACCATGTCGCGATCGCCAGGTCCCAAATCATGTTATCGAGGCTGCTCCTGGTTAGCGTGCGTTATTAATGGCAGATGACTACACGTACGGTCATTGGCTGGCATCTCGGTTTGCGTCTCGACCTTTCCTGACATTACCCCTTCACCGCTTCCTTCAACCGCCACTGACTACGACTGTCAGTGTTCTACAGATCTGAGGGGCTTCACACGCAATGTAATACGCATGCGCACTACGCGGGCAGCTGAGCGTATCACTGGCCCAGCCTGTCTGTCTACGTGCGGGCATTACATAGGTAGCCTTGTTGCGGAACTCCGACTTGACTGCAAATGCTGCATACGAAGCGTGTGGCAGTGTACGGATACTTTGCGTCACGATTCGACTATGGCCCTTATAAGCGAGTCTCATGTGATAAAGTAGGATTATTTCTAGCTTTGTCGTATTACTCTATTTCCAAATCGCTGTAATAGTAAACCGCGAACAAGTATGTTGTAATTGACTTATAGTATATTTATATCATTGTTATAACAGATGTAGTAGGCATCGATGGAATAGGAAGAGTACGCCTGACATCTTCTAAAGGACGCAGCTTTAGTGCGCTCGTTCTACGCTTCACTGCAGCCGAGGGTGATGTTGGGCAACAGCGAATCTAAGTACAAGAACTACTACAAGATTAATAATCCATCCTTGCATAGAGTATAAAGTAGCATAAATAACTAAAAGCAGACATGCAAAGATCGATTCTGCACTTAGCTTGAAGATGTGACACTGAGCGCGTAAAGCTATAACAACCGTAAGATCTAGTCTTTACTCAAGGGTTCTAGGTTGGAGATATATGTATCAATAGATTAGACACATAAATACCTAGGTATAAGACATATTATTTGTCTTCCAATAGACGTTAACATGCTAGTATTACTAGACTTGGGCATCTGGATACTCCCTGGAGTTCCTGCCTGAGGCTACTGTCTGTAGAACATTCCTGATTTGACTTGCTTATGTTTGACACCGGGTACATAGACGGGCTTTAGCAATGATCTTACAAGATCCCTAAGCAGGGCTTTTATGTTGGGAACGTGGGTTTCTCTAATTACAACAGTCTTAATACTTTGAAATAGCTGTGAGGATGCTGACATACGGCAGCATCTGGTAGATCTGTTCGAGCCAAAAAAATTGCCATTCTAAGCACCGATAAAGTCTGTACGTTGATTCAGAGCGTTGGCTCTCGATCGTTGTCGGATCCTGCTGATCTTGGATCCATGTGACATGGCCACACGCACTCTCACGATGCAGGAAAAGCGGCGGACAAGCGCCCTTAAGCCGACCAACTCAGCACAGAGCTTGTAGCTATTATCATACATAGAGCTAGAATTTAGTTAAGTATTACCTAAGTTGTAGGTAAAAAAGTATTCTATAGAGTCTTCCTGCATTTTCCCTACTTTGCTATTGCGTGGTGAAATACTCAGTGCAGTACCGTCGGCCGTTTATTCTGCAACGTGAGAGACGCATTCTCAGACAAGTGGGGCATAGGCTAGAACACTTGGACTGCTAGTACTAAAGTATCATGCTCGCACCAAACGCCATGCGTACAAGGTTCACGCTCTAGTAGGATATCTCAATTATTATAGTCGCATACATGCATCTACATCCGCATTTGACAACCGATGCACCCCGTCTCTGACAGGCAATAGTCACAACCGCTCCGCAACGATCAAGACAGGTTATGGCAGGTCTATGCTGAGGATGTCGTTTGTGTGTATGCCGTGTCGGGTTAGAGTCGGAGGTGATAGCAAGTCGCTCTTTACTTCCTTTCGTGGTGGGATCACTCTTGCTTGTTTGCCTTGCTCCTCTCCTCTGTCACCTCGACGCCCCATACTCACAACCGACTCACGTCCGCGTGAGCGTAGAATCACTATGCATATCTTCAACGGCCGAGGCGCATCGGGAGTAGCGAAGAAGCGTAAACCGATCGTGTAAGTCGGCTGTTTTCTCTTGCATCATTGTGCTTCTTGACGATCCTGACTTGCAATGTAGTTTCGGAAGCTCTCTCGTCAGTCTTCTTGTCGGGCCACACAACCGCAAGTTCTCGGTGCATGAAAACGTCCTGTGTTCCCGATCGACCTACTTCAAAAACCGCCTCCAGAAAGTGCGCAAAGAGGCTACTGGCGAGTGCGCAGTATGTATGGACGACCTGGAGATGGCCGAGACGGTCTTTTGCCGGGCCTGTGTTCAAAACTTCCACTCAAAGTGTATGAAACAATGGCTGGGAACTAGGAGCGCCAACTGCCCAACATGCCGTACGGCCTGGGAGAAGCGCACCTCGAAGACTTTGACGCACACGCTTGATCAACTCGACCCAGAAGGCTTTGAAGTCTATGTCCAGTGGATGTACTCGCACGCAATTCCGCCCTTCCTAGGTACCTCCGGCAATTGCCTTGCAATTGAGCGTTTGCTTCAAGCGCACCTTGTAGGCAGTGCTCTAGAAGATAGCGACTTCCTTCTCGCTCTGCGCAGTGATATTGTTGGCATTGCTGTGGAGTCTAGTCTGAGCTACGACGCCCTCGATTTCGCATACAAGAACACTCATGAGCCATGTGCTCTTCGGCGCTTCCTCATCGACCTGTATGCTCTCACCGGTAGCATGGAGAGTCTTAAGGACGGGAACGTCTCGCGTCTATTTCTTATCGACATGGCGCAATCGTTCATGGAGAAGAGCAAGCTCCCAGCGGATGGCGAGACCGTGTGGACTAGGTTGGCGGCTGAAGGCCATATTCAGGTTGAGGACGAGGACAAACGGTCATGAAATACGATGACCTGGAGGCGGTTGGAGAGCTCGGGTGGATGCGAGCTTTGGATTCGTCACTCCCTTCGGATCTCGCAACTAACACCATGTAGGAACGTTTTGGTTGAGATGGCGCGCAAGATAAAGCATGGCAATGCATAAGTCCGCTGTTTTCTTAACGTGTCAGTCGAATCTTCACACCACGTCTCGCATGTGCATCTCGCAAGGCAGCATCGAAGTAGGCTTCCATCGCGAACAGTTGGGACTGTTGCAGGAGGAACAGCCTGGTGGCCTAAAGTCTGGCCGAGCGCGCTCGCTACTATGTCCCAAAAGCGTTAGATCCTCATTGGCGTATCCCAAAGAGTGAGATCATGTATCATTAGAGATGGTGGATCTCACTCCACCACTGCGCGATCAACGAATTGAACTCGGAGCACGATTAATGGACAAGCTCTTTTGATAGGACGTAGATACTCGCATGCTAAAGCATCTTTGTTGGGCCGAACATGGCGCCCACGTTTCATACTACAACGGCGTCCGAGAGTGCCGATGTCCCACGTTGTACAATGTGTATATGAGGCTTAAGCCTGCCAGATTGGCATTCCGCCAGATTGACATCTCGCTGCCTTCCTTTCCTTGAAATGTCTCCAGATGATTCAATTGCAATGGCTGAGCCCGCACCCAGGCCGAGCTTGTTCACGCCCGCAAGCACGCCCAAAGCCACATCTGCCCAAAAGGGAACCCCCGGTCACATCCAGTACCAAGATGTGAGCTTTCGCAACTGGTATAAAAAGATCAATTGGCTCAATACTACCCTCGTGGTTCTGATTCCCATCTACGGCCTCCACCTCGCCAGAAGCACACCACTCACCCGTCCAACACTGATCTGGACTTTTGCCTACTATTTCTTCACTGCGTTCGGCATCACCGGAGGCTACCACCGCTTGTGGTCTCACCGGTGCTACTCGGCGCGTCTTCCGCTCCGACTCTTCCTTGCCTTCGTCGGCGCGGGAGCAATCCAAGGCAGCATCAGATGGTGGAGCGCAAACCACCGCGCCCACCACCGATGGACCGACACAATGAAAGACCCCTACAGTGTCATGCGCGGGCTGCTCTTCAGCCACATCGGGTGGATGGTGCTCAACAACGACCCTAAGGTCAAAGGCCGCACCGACGTGTCTGACCTTGATGCCGACTGGGTTGTGGTCTGGCAACACAAGCACTACGGCAAATGCCTGCTATTCACCGCGTGGATCTTTCCTGCGTTAGTTGCCGGCCTCGGGTGGGGAGACTGGTGGGGCGGACTGGTGTACGCGGGCATCATCCGCGCGTGCTTTGTGCAGCAAGCCACGTTCTGCGTGAACAGCCTCGCGCACTGGATTGGTGAGCAGCCATTTGACGACCGCCGGTCGCCGCGCGACCACGTCCTCACTGCCCTGGTTACCATGGGCGAAGGGTACCACAACTTCCACCACGAGTTCCCGAGTGACTTCCGCAATGCGATTGAGTGGTATCAGTACGATCCTACCAAGTGGCTTATCTTTGCGCTCAGCAAGGTCCGCATCCCCTACCTCATGGCGCCGATGACGTATGATCTCAAGACATTCCGCGAGAACGAGATTGAGAAGGGGAGGTTGCAGCAGCAGCAGAAGGCACTGGATCGCACGCGGTCGAAGCTCGATTGGGGCGTTCCGTTGGCGCAGCTGCCTGTTGTTGACTGGGATGACTTCCAGGCAAGGTGCACCGAGGGCGCAAAGCTGGTGGCTGTGGCTGGAGTGATTCACGATATTGGCAGCTTCATCCTTGAACATCCTGGCGGCAAGACGCTGATTGCGAGTGCAGTTGGTAAGGATGCTACAGCGCTGTTCAACGGCGGTGTATATGAGCACAGTAACGCGGCTCATAACCTGCTGTCGACGATGCGAGTGGGTATTTTGAGAGGAGGCCAGGAGGTGGAGGTATGGAAAACCGAGTGGAACAGGCTGGAGAAGGATACCAAGGGAGCGGCGGTGGCGAGAGCTCGCGAGCAAATCACTCGTATTGCTGCCCCAGTCGCGGCGGCTGTTGCTGCCTGATCGACTTAAATATTGAATGAACAACGTATCTCCCATGTTTTGCTCTTGATTCGCATACATGACTACCGTCAAGGCGAGTGAAATTTAAGGTCTAAGAGTACGTTAACAGTAGTGACAAAGAAGGACGAGGTATATGGACACGTGCAAAGAGGTCAGAGACGTGGGACTGTTAAGAAAATCCCGTGAGTTCAAGACCTGCGCTCAACTTCATTAGATTAGGAGACAGTAGCGCATTAGATAATGCCTATTGATGCGCAATATATCTAGCGGCCCCGACTTACACATCAAGCGAGCTGATCATGTAGGTCACAATATACGCCTCGGCGTTGAGCACCTCAGCCTCGTTGGAAAGGACTACCTTGCTGTCGTCGAACGCGAACCAGTCGTTGCCTTCTCTCGAGTAGCTAACATAATGGCCCGAGTCAATCTTGCCCTTGTGCACAATGACCGACGACAACTCGTATGTGAGACTGTTGGCTGGCGAGTTCATGTTGTAGTTTGTGTTTGGGAGGCCCGAGGCTTTGGCTGCTTTGGCGTGCTCCTTATGCGCGGTTGTGTACGGGGAGAGCTCCAGCTTCATGGGAAAGTTGACTTTGGTTTCGATCTTCGAGGACGTCGCTTTCGAATGCTCGAATCGCTGGAGATTATCAGCAGGTGGAAGCTGTCATGCGGAAACAGTACGTACCTTCAGATGTATCGACAGGACCGGCGGTAGTCGCTTGATACTTAGCTGCTTGATGGCGTTTTGTGGGCTGTCGCAGTTTCTGCATGTGTACTGAGCTGACTCGAGCTTCTCTTTGGCAGTGAATCGATCGAGACAGTCTCGGAGATCCAGCGACGCCTCCTCGCCCTTATCTGCGTGTCTCCGCTTCTTGTTATTCCGTATGTCTAAGCTGAGGTCCATGTACGGGTCGAGGGCGGTAGTCATGTTGTTACATTTATCACACGTGACAGTACTCTGCAGTTTGCCATAGAACGTCTTGTGGATAATGCATTCGCAATCCTCAGAGTCCGTTGTACCTCCATTTGTCAGGTGTAAAGTGTTCAGGAAGAACTGCATGTACTCGTGAGCGTCCTGTTGCTGGTAGCCAGCGAGTGACTGGGTGGATATTAGCCTTGCATTGTCCCAGTTCGATGTAGATCAACGTACCTCCCCTGCAAGCCAACTGCCCATGAGCATGCTGACAGCGCCATAGCCTTCAGTCTTCTCGGCTGAGTGGAATTCGACAATCATCTCGTCTAGCGCACAGCTCACGCACGACTCCTTCTCACAGTCGGCGGTCTTGTGCCCTTCGGCGAGAAAGAAATTTCGTATGAACGGATTGTGAACGATGGTTTGTAAGATGACGCTCATGAAGCACGTTTGCCCCATGTTGTACAGCCCACGCAGGCCAGTCGCTCGGCAAGGAAGGAACGTAGAGTTGGTGACGATAAGCTTGTCGTCGTCGGCGGTCAAGGCATCTTCGTATTTCCGTTTTTTGCCTACTTGTCATCAGTTCGGTCGTTATGGCAGCCTTGTCAGATATGCTCACCTTTCAGCAACCGTCTCATCTCGAGCTCGGGGTCGTAGATGAAGTCTTGACAATTCCCGCAGTATACGTTCCCGTCTCGCGATTCTACCGCTATGGACTGTCAGCCAGAGCTTACAGAGCCGATTGCAGTTGCTACCCACAGAAGCAGTGACTCTTTGTATCAAAGTGCTGGTCTCGCTGCTCGTCCGTCATGATGTTTGGGCATTGTAGACAAAGGTATAGCGGGCGGAGGGAGACGACAGGCTGACTATCCGAGTCGACGTATGTCTGCGCTATCACGCTCGGTTTCTCGTGTATGAGCTGGAGGATCGATCGGTAGTGGCCGAGGGTCTGCTTGCGCGCATTCTCGAACATCTCGCCCATGTGTTCTGGATACCGTGCTTAGCTTGACTCGTTCGCACGCCTTGGACTACCTACCACAGCCATATACGATATGCGCCATCTGGCTGCTCGGCACGATGTTGCCTTTCGCATTCTTGACCACCTTGGCCGAGGCCAGCGAGGCTGCCTTTGAGCTCGCTGCTGCGTCCATGGTGCTGGTTGGAGATTTGGATGAGCGAGTGAGTGTGCAGTCACATGGCGGTATTCGTTTATGCGACTGCGAAGCGTTGCCTCAAGCTCTACCACGGTTGAGGCAGTCGCGCTCCGCGGTTGCGCTCACGCGGCGATAGCTCTGGGGAGAGCGGACCTGCATGAACCCAACGAGCTAGCGGATCTGCGCCCCACAATTGTGTACAGGGTTAAGGTCGCTTACTGCATAGTGCCGATGTGCTGTCAGACAGAGTCTGCACGCTCAGCAATCTGATACAGGTGCTGAGGAAGAGAAATTGATCGTCCGTGAACATTGTCTGTAGCGTTGTGATATTTAGGATATCAACGTTGTATCTGAACAAGTCTTTATCGAATGTGTAAAGACGCGGTGCCAGAGTGGTTAATGGGTATGACTCGAACGAGTTCATCAACTAGATATCATATGGCTTCGGCCGCGCAGGTTCGAATCCTGCCCGCGTCGCTCTCTTTTTGCCCCGGTGTGCAACCCAGCTGTTCTTTTTGCAGCAGGACTCAAGAGACATTGGTTGAGTAAGAAAAGAAGAGGAGTATCAAGCAGTTGCGGAGTCGGGCAGCACCTCGCACCCTGGCCCTCATTCCCCTTTTGAACCCACCCAATTCGTGTTCACTGAGAACCAAAAAGGAGATGGACTCCATCGTGAATATATCATGCGTCGTCTTCAACCATTCAATTCGCATTCCCACACCCCCTACGTAAAGCTCTTCTTCGGCCGCATATCCACGATCTCCAACGGCGCATCCTGCAACTCCACCACATGCCCCGGCTTCAACGCCTCCGTATACACATTATCAACATCATGGGGATGAAACACACCCGGCTTACTACACGCCAGAATCGCCTGCTTGCCGGGCGGATCCGTCAGCCTAAAGCATCCCCAACTCGGCTGCTTGCTCGGCGCACACACCACCGCCACGCTCTCCGGCATCATCACCTGGTACCCCGCGTGCGTGTGCAGGTCGCGCGACGACATGAAGCACGTCTGCGTGGGGTGCGTGTGGATCCAACCAATGACAAGAAGGTCCTCGGCGTCGCAGTACGCGAAGATTTCTTCCTCGTTGAGCGTCTCGCATGTGTCGCTTGTGCTGGTCTGCAGGGGGATGATCAGGCGCGTGATGAAGAGGGCGTGGGATTTTAAGATGCCGCACAGCATGCCGCAGGTTTCGAGGTTGAGGCGCGTGTTGGAGGAGGCGCTGGCGAGGAATTGTGAGCGGAGTTGGGAGGGGAGGAAGACGGGACGTAGGGGGTCGCCGTTTTCGAGAAAGGCGGAGGGTTGGAAGGTGAAGGCGTCGAGGTCGCTGGAGGGGGTTGGGGGGCGGGAGGCGTGTTTGCCGGGGACGGGGGGAGGGCCCGAGGTGTATTTGCCTGGTACAGGGGGTGGAAGGGATTGGCCGTAGGGACCGGGTTGCGAGGGAGTGAGGGGTTTTGGTGGGCGAGGTGGGGGCGCTGAGGGCGTGCCCGAGGTCCTGTAGATGTGCTCTTTCGGCGGACGGGCTGGTAACGGCGGTGATTGTGAGCTGGACTGTGACCAGCGATCTTGTGCGGATGTGTGAGGGACGGAGGGATAGTGATATGCTGATGTCGATGACTGTGATGGCGGGCGCTGTTTCTGTCAGTGACGCTCGCTTTTTGCTCGCTGTAGTCCATCCTACCTGAGAATATGATGACCGCTGTCCTTCTCTTTGCAGGCGAGCAACCTCCTGGATCTGGCTCGACAGATCGTCACCAGGTCGACTCTCTCGCGCATACTCGTCGTCCCACGCGCCCCAGTCGCCGCCAGTCCGACGCTCCTGCTCTTCCTCTTCCGACACTCCAGCCTGCCGCACACTTCTGCGCTGCGTGTCCCGCCGCCGTACTTCTCTCTGCGCAAGCCTCGCTGCTAGTGAATGGTTGTCGAGGTTCCGTGCGTCCAGAGCTGGTCGCTCGCCGTAAGACGTCCGCCGGTCTTGTATCGTTAGCCCGTCCAGCTCCTGGGACAGTGTCTTCGCGCTCTTGCCCTCCAATGCCTTCAGGGCTTCGACCTGCCGCCGTCTCCAGTCCTCGTACTCCTCATGCTTCCGCTTGACTCGCGGGGCGATCTGCTCGAGCTTCTTCAGGTCGCTGCTTACGGCGGCAGTTGCCAAGTTCAGCGCCTTGCGGTTCTCCGGCTTGCTCTTATCTGGATGCGACTGTAGATGTTGTAGGACGAGGTCGGCGTGCCGGTAGAGCAGCAGGTATGTCTGCGCATCATTGCCCTCTGCTTCGTAGACTTGCGCCTGGGCATGTCAGCTCGGAAGCACAGCAGGGCGCCGCGCAACACACCTCTTTCTGCATGGTCATGGCGGTACGCAGCCAGTTGGCCAGCGGTATTTGTGCATTGTATGTGTAGTTGCCGGCCTGCGCGACCAGCTCGGCCACGCTGGGCGCGTTGCGCGAGCTCATGATGAGGTGAGGGCGGCGCTGGGACGAACGCTGGCAAAGATGGATGGAGTGGGCTCGTGTATGTGGAAGATCCGGGATTGCTACCGGTGGGAGGGCAGATTACGCGGCTTCATCTGTCGGGTTGCGGTGCAATCGTCGGTGCCTGGCGTCTCACGACTGTGATGGCATGGTGGGGCATTGACGCAGCTTGGGCGCCAAAACGGCCGTCGCAATCAAGGACATGCGTGGACTGCGTGGAATGCGTGTTCGGCGATAGATATCCGCAGCCTGGCTGTGTATCTGGTAGCTCACACATTCGACTGAGTCAATCACGGTTGGGGTTGCATCGCGGGGCGACAACGCGTGTTCACGTGGCTGCATGTGGGCGCTCATTGACAAAACATTGGGTTCGCAGCCGGCCAAGCAGGACAATAGCAAAAAGTCTATCACAGCTATCTCATCGCTCCTCTGAGTCCTCGGACAGCTTGTCCCACTCGCTGTCCGTACTCAGGTCGCCCGTGCTCTCTCCCAGTCCGCCCTTCCTCTTCTTCACGGCATCGTCGACCAGCGGCGCTAGCCGAGTCGACGCGCCTGTCGTGGTTGCGCCCGCTGGGCCACCGCCCGAAGAGCTTGCAGGCACAGCCTGGGGCGTCTGCTCGCGCTCGCTTGGCCTGTCTACAAACACGGTGCTCTGCGTCCCTGGCCTCGGCGCACGCTTCTCCTTCTTTGCTAGCCCATCGCTCTGCGCCTGCACTCCATCCTTTGCGTCGACTTCGGTCTCGTCGCCCGTGTCGATGTCCGCCTGCTCGCCGTCACCAGCTGCGTCGCCATGGCCGCCGCGACGATCGGCGCGGATGCGCTTGGCCTCCTCCTCAGCCTTCTGCGCTATCTGGATTTCTCGCGCGAACCAGTTGATTCCATACCAGAGCCCGCCGGTAAGGAAGGAAAGGATCACAAAGTGGACGCTGTACGTGCCGAGGAAGAGCGCAAGGAAGAGGAGCTGGAGCGCGCCGAACGAGACGTTGGTGGCGATGAGGAGGGTCGGAGTGGGTCCTGGGGTGAAGATGGACTCCCAGAGGTCTTCAAAGAACCTGCCGGCCATGTTGCTGGTGTGGGTATGAGGCTGAGGGCGGTGACGTGGTGTGGAGCGTTGCTGGAGCTCGTGGGAGGGCGGCCTGAAGTACCCCGCTGCTGCCTGGTCCTGGTGTTCGGGAGTGGACAGGTGGTGATATGGTCTTGCGACGTTGTTGAAGGAAGAGTAAAGGCTGGCACAGCGTCAGTGGCGCTGAAGCCGTAGCGCCAGTGTGAGCGGCGTGAAGGAGAGCTGCAAGCTTCGCGTGTAGTAGCGGGGCTGGCGGTCCCTGCCGCGGAGACGTAGATGCTTGTGATTGGTTCTTTTGGTGGTACGCATATTAATCCTTGGAACGTGACTGATAGGCGAGGGTGCGTGACCATACAGATTGCATTCGTTCTAGTGACACTTGGAAGAGGAAGAAGGGCAAGCACTACTCAACGAGTGATTGCTCTCATACTATAGTTACACTAACATGGCAGCTACATAACTGCACAGTTGGTCGCTGGCTTCGAAGAGTGCCGGTAGACGTATCTCGAACTACTCTTGTGTGCCCTTCGTCTTCGCCCGTCGTAGCCATAACTGAAATCGTCCAAGAGGCCGTCATCCACGATCATGCTGTTATGAAAGGTATTGTACCTACCGTGCAGCGCAGGACTGGTTCCATAGGGCCCAGTGAGCCGATGATCGTACCCATAGCTATTGACCGGTACCATTGCGCGACTCGAGGATATCAATGGCATACTTGGAGACATACCCATAGCCGTATTCATGCCCAACCCTCCGCCCCAGTTCCCTGCCCGTGGCACATTTCCCCACGAGCCAGGAATGGCGTGGCTGCCCCCAAGATGGCCTCGGATCAACTGGTTGCAGCCCCATGGTCCTTGCACCATTTCGATCGTCTCGCGATCTGCAAAGCCGCCGTTGCACTGTGGACATGTGAAGGCGGGTGCAATGAGGGTCTGGTAAGTCTGGCGATTCGGGCAGCTGATTAGGTCGGAGAGGAAGCCACAGGGCTGTGACATCGAGAGCCAGGAGTGTCCGCATGTGGGAGAGTCGTAGAGGGTGCAACCACACATCTTGGACACTATGACAGTGTCGGCGGCGCGTGGAAGAAACGAATCGAGTACAATCTGTCGGTCGATAGAGGCGTTTATCAAGGTGGACGGGGGTGTCGATGTGAAGTTTGTTATTTGCTGAACATATATAGTACATCTTGGGGCATCTGTGAAGCACGCAAAGCTTTGTTTGCGGGTGCTGTCGTTCGTGAAGCTCGTCGTTCGTCTGCCAGGTGTGAAGTGCCAGGAGTATTCACCACCAGATCATTGACCAGGCTTCTTCGAGTCGTCAAGTGGTACCACGACATCGGCCTCTTCGGCTTCGGCGTCCTCGCTATTTTGCTTCTGGATTGTTTGCATCAACTCGTACAATTGGCCAATTTGCTGATCTACGGTGCATCAGTATTTTGCGCCTCGTAAGGAGTCGTTTGCGTACCACTCATCTTATCGATCTTAGCCTTATCCATCTTGTCTCCTCTCCAGCTCTCGCCTTGCAGCGCCTGAGCGTACATTTGCCATTCTGAGAGGAATCCTATCTGCAATGCTGTGAGTACCCAGAACAGTCACGTGCAGCGTTGAATTCCTACAATCTGAACAGGATTGTCGATGTCTTTGTGAGCTCTGAACTCAGCCTTGACGTACATATCGCCGAGCATACGTTGTTCTACCGGCAGCCGCTTTCGGTGTGTTCGCAGGATCGTCCTGTAGAGAGGGATCGGGGGCAGTAATGCTGCTGGAGCAGGTCGGAACGGCCCCTTCGCAGCACCAGCATCTGTTGCTGTAGCCAGCAGTCGCGAGTATACCCTCATGGTCCTTCAATTGAGGTTTTGGAAAACGTCGATGGAAATCCAAGATCGAGTGATGGCCATCGAGGTTCGATGACCTCAGCCTCGGCTAGCGTGGTCAGGGTCCAGAGCACATTGACCAATCTTTTCGAGCCTCACTCCGGAAATCCGCAATTGACAACATGCTGCCGACGCCTTCCACTTCGCACGTCTGTTTTGACCGTGTGTATGAGCCAGCGGAAGACTCGTATTTACTACTAGACACGCTATCGTCGTCCAGCGAATGCGAATTCCTGTCGCAGCGCTTCCCAGTGCTGACAGCCCCGCCACTGGTACTCGAGGTGGGCGTTGGCTCAGGCGTCGTGCTGGCTTTCGTCGCTGCAAACGCGCGTACCATATTTGGTCGGCATGATATACTAACACTGGGGACTGACATCAACAGCTTCGCCTGTCAAGCGGCTTCGCAGACCGTTTCAACAGCCATCAAGGAGAAGGAGCGTCATGAAGAAAGATCTATATTTCTAGATATTGTAAACGGTGACCTGGCATCGTCCCTTCGCCCGCACTCTGTCGACGTCTTCATCTTCAACCCACCATACGTTCCAGCCGAGCTGCCCGACTTCTCGCGCCATTCCGACTACAACGCCGTACCCGAGGGAAAGTCCAAGACTAGCTTCGAGCAGGACTCGTACCTGCTGGAGCTGTCATATGCCGGTGGAGAAGACGGCATGGTGGTGACCAATAAGATGCTGGCGCAGATACCGGACGTACTGAGCGACGGCCGTGGAGTGGGCTACGTGCTGCTGTGCGCGCAAAATAAGCCAGACGTTGTCAAGCAGCAGATAAGAGAGTGGGGATCTGGGTGGCAGGCAGAAACAGTCGGGGCAAGTGGGAAGAAGGCTGGCTGGGAGAAGCTCCATATTGTGAGGATCTGGAAGAACGCTCACTAGAATGTCACCTCCATGTCCGCCAACGCCACCGACCCTCCCATGCGCCTCAGCATGCCTTGCGCCACGGGCTCCATTCTGGACAGCAAGCCTGTTGTTGTCGGACGCCTTGAAGGTGCAATCTGCAAACAGCGTGTCATCCAGTCATTCAGTTCGTCACTATACTGGGGATTTGGAGGACCCCGATTTGAGATACCCCTGCTGAGCTGTGTCTGCGCGTTGAGGTTGATTGGGAGCGCCCGTCTTGGAATTCTGGCTGTAACGTATCGATCCGAAGAGGAGTAGTAATCTTGTTCCGAGTTCTCTGGGTGCTGCTCTACTCTCTCCAGGAAAGCCGCTCTGTTGTGTTCAGTGTCCTCGATCGGCTTTTGTCCCGTCGCAAGGAAGTGGACGCACGCTCCGAGCGCCCAGATTTCTGCCGCCATTGTATTGATCCGAGGGTTCTCTGGAGGCTGCCACTCGTACGTTCCGCAGAACGACAGCATATTTTGCTTTCCTGTTTGCCATAGGAGAGCACAGCCGAAGTCGTGTAGTTTGAAGGACGGGTATGTAGTCCCAATATCGACCACGAGTATGTTCTTCGGCTTGATGTCCCGATGCAGTATAGGACGGCGGTCTCTAGTCTGTCCAATCTCGTTCTGCAAGAATGCTAGGGCTTGTGTGGCCTGCACAAAGAACCTCCAGATATAGCTCTCGGGTACAGGCTTGAAGTTTTTGACGTCGAACTCCCGGTTCTTCCACACGGCCATGTCGCCCAAAGGATAGTACTCGAAGAGCGCAATGCCATAGTTGGGTTCCTCAGAGGCAACGCAAGTTAGAGCATGTACAATCCTGTTGCATCTCGGTAGTAAAGCAAGCGCGCGAATCTCGAAAGGCCTCGGGTCGTTAGCAGAGTTAGCTTGGACCTCCAGAACCTTCTTGACGATGAGCTGAGGGCCTCCGCGGTCCGTGAAGCGAGTCTTCAACAAGACGACTTGATCTTTGAACTCGCGCATTGTCTTCCAATCATTTGGATAATAGGCGAACGGCGCTGGTCCGCGCTTCTGCCGCTTTGTTCTCGTTGTATCGCGGCTTTGCGTGGTTGCCGAGTCTGTACGCTTCTGTGGCATCTCCGCAGACACGGCGTCGCCGACAATTTGAAGACCGTAGTGGAGGATACTATGGTGTACTGCAAGTGAGTGGAGAGGTTATGAAGGCAGGCTCGCGGAAACGAGCTTTCCGGCGAGAGAGCGCTGTCATTTCACTCATCTTACCTTCACCTCGCTTCCAGAGAGAAGCAATACATCCGAAGTGAATGCTGGAAGGCATCTCGCGTGTGTAGGGCTAGGCAGACACGCTGCGCAACCAGTCCTTTCCGCAAATTTTGAAAGCAAACCTGCCGTGCGACGGGGCAGCAAGCCACAAAACGGAGAACGGCAGCGACAGCACAACTGACATGTCACAAGACATGGTATCAAGACGAGAAAGAATTTCTGAACAAGAGTCTTATCAAAGCACGTAGGGATCTGCAGATCATATGTTTCTTTCGCTTTCTCACCGCTGCTACGAAGGTGAGTGGCATGAAATAACATGAGGTGATCTCCCACGGACCACCCCCACGCTCTCACCACCAGAATGCGAGCGACAACACCTGATGCCAAAAATACCCGATCTGCAACTCAGCCGCGCTGCGGCCGAGCCTCACGCTATATAAAAGCACTCGCTATGTCGTACATTGACGCCTCTCATCAATACAAACCGACTTCAATACCAACACTACTATCTACCACCAGAGCACATACACTTGTACTCAGCAAATATACGCCACAATGACAACCTCAACCCCGCATACCCACCAAATAGGTCACTGCCGCGCCCAGCGCCATGCACTGCAACACTATTCCACCAGCGCCTCCACGATAGTGATACCCGAGACCGTGCTCTCGGAAGCACAAGAGTACGACTGGGCCGCATGCTACAACGAGGTCGACCGGTGGCACACTCCCGAGCCGGAGTCTGTACACGAGCAAGGTACGTTGTGTCATACCCTAGATGACAACAGTCCAGCACAAGTAAAGTGGCACGGCTAACGCTGCGACAGAGACGGGGAAGACGAGGCCAGTCAAGGTGTTCATGGGGGGTGCAAAGACGGAGGGTGCGAAGCTGTGGTGCCTGAAGGTTGAGGAGGGAGGGCTTTGCACAGGATGTGGGGGAAAGAGGGATCCTGTGCGGTCTGAGTAGATCCCTTCAACGCTACTAGACCATAGATGATAGACATATAGAGCTGTGACTAGACATAGAACAGAAAGTAGACAACGACATTGCCAACCCTTCGCCAGCGCCAATCATCGGCCCTTCCCACCCCATCACTGCAAACCAGCAATATTCCCCGATCCGCCACCGGCCTCGAATGCCCTTGACGAACGTACCTGAGCTAGCGCGAGTGCGGGGTGCAGTAGAGCGGCGGTTCCACATCTCCCTCCGGTTAGCCAGCCGTCGGTGTTGAGGCTCTCGTGCAGGCCCGACAACGCACCACTCATCGCGCGTCTGCATGTCGATCTCACGCTGAGCAAAATGGAGGTGCAAAATGCGAGTTTTGAGAATGGGCTTGTTCGGCTCGTCGGATGCGAGGGAGTCATTTCCTAGACGGGAGATGTGGCCGCTCTGTCTTGGTATTCATAGTCAGAGTTGGTGGTGCTGGACATGCAAGTCGATCGGATGTAGGATCCTGAGATGATGCTTCGCCTTGGCTCAACACACTGCCTTGCATATCGCAGAATCTGCATCTATCAAGAGTAACACAATATCTGTATCTGTTCTTTTTCGCCACTGCGCTCAAGAAAGTGACATTCGTACATACTGGACTCGATCATAGGCTAGGACACCATCCGTGCCGCTAGGTAGGTATTGCGGGGTATCAGCATCATCACTCGAGCAGCCCGGGACGCAGCGCAGCAATTGTTATGCATCTAGAAACCTCATAATTGGGGCTAAGGATGGTGTTGAGGTTGACAGTGCTGGGCGAATTACTCCTTGGAGCTCCGGAGACAGCGGGTGTTGCTCCGCATGCAGTCTAGCTTCCTCCACGAGTGCTCCCTTCACATCAGAGGATGAGGCTCTTGATCAAAAATCCCTCCCGGAGGCTGGGCGTGGCGGCTTGGCTGGCTCAACTGCGGACGTTGTGGGGTTAGCTTTCACACCGCACCCGTCGCGGAGTCAGGGGCGGTTGCCCCAGCTTCGCCCCCGCTTTTATCCCCGCAAGTATATTCGCAAAGTTTCTCGGGCCTTTCAAGGCCATGACGATAGGGCGGACACTCTTCTGTTTCTGGGAATGAACAGTGTAAATTCAACGGTGCGGAGACTACTGCTAGGGGAGACAGGCGGCGACAATGCGGTCTTGACTTTACAGGTTTGGGAAGCATCGGCGCTGGGAGCATCTCAACTTGAATCTATAAAAGAACGGTCTGCGCTATGGAATCATCGGCACAGCACCTCGAGCTTTCAAAGCCTTCCAGTCCATACTCAAATCCGCGATCACAATGGCGACCTTCAAACTGGTGTCCGCAGCAGCGATGCTCATCGGCCAGGCGACCGCATCCCCTCAGGCCCAGATGTTTGAACGCAGACAGGTTGGAGGCGATGCACCAGATGTGGTCATTGCTGGAGCTTCCTCATACAACGGTCTCAACCTGGTCCCCCAGATGGGCTGGAACAACTGGAACGCCTTCCACTGTGACGTAAATGAAAGCCTCTTGTTGACTACCGCACAAGACATGATCGACTACGGTCTGCGCGATCTTGGATACAATCACATTGTTCTTGACGACTGCTGGGCCGTTGGAAGAAACGAGAGTGGGTTCCTCGTTGAAGACAGTGAGTTACCTCCTAGAATGTATTAGCTCAATATGCTAACCATCGACAAGAATACAAGTTCCCCAGCGGTATGAAGGCTGTTGCTGACCAGATCCACGACCTGGGCTTCAAGTTTGGCATGTACTCTTCTGCTGGCGTTCTGACATGCGGGAGGTACCCAGGAAGTCTTGGCTACGAGAAGAACGATGCCGATCTTTGGGCCTCGTGGGGCGTGGACTACCTCAAGTATGACAACTGCTTCAACCAGGGACAGTCCGGCACACCGAAGCTGTCCTTCGATCGCTACAATGTCATGTCGGAGGCTCTCAACGCCACTGGCCGCGAAATGGTCTACGCAATGTGCAACTGGGGTAACGACGACCCCTTCGACTGGGCTTACAGGATTGCAAACTCTGGCCGTATGTCCGGTGACATCTACGATTCTTTCAACCGACCTGACGACCGTTGCCCTTGCACCGAAGCCATTGGCTGTGCATGGCCTGGATTCCACTGCTCTGTCATGAACATTCTGAACAAGATGCCTGCTATTACCTCGCGCACCATGTCCGGCTACTTCAACGACATGGACATGCTCGAGATCGGCAATGGTGGTCAGACTGACTCCGAGTACGTGGTTCACTTCAGCATGTGGGCCATGAACAGTTCGCCTTTGCTCATTGGCACCAACGTCGGTACTCTGTCCCCTGCGAACCTCGCCATCTACGCCAACCCTGCTATCATCGCCATCAACCAGGACGCCTCTGCTGGTGCTGCCAAGCGTGTGTGGCGCTACTTGGTCGACGCTGATGTGACTGGCGAGGGCGAGATCTCTCTCTGGACCCGTACTATGGCGAACGGTGACCGTATCGTGGCCCTGCTCAATGCCGGCAACACCACGCGGACGATGAACGCCACCATCGACGAGGTATTCTTTGACGAGCGCACCGCAGGAGCCTACCGCGCCCCACCCGAGATCAGCCAGACTTGGGATGTCTACGACCTGTGGGCGAACCGCATGTCTGAGGCCGAGGCTGGCGCCGTTCTCGCCGGCATGAATGGTACCACCGTCCAGATCAGCGGCAACAGCACCACCAGGTTCAATGCGACTGCTATGTCGTATGCTGATGGCATCGAAGCCATGCACCCTGCGCTCTGGGGCAAGCAGGTGGGCACTCTTGCCCCTGGCGGCCGCTTTGAGGCCGAAATCGACAGGCACTCTGTTGGTGTGTACAGGCTGAAGTCTCAGGAGTCCAGTATGAGGAAGAGGGACGAACTCTAGATGACGAGCAGATGATTACAACCTTCACGAACTACAGTTATATAGTGCTTTTGATGAGTTAGCCAAGGACGTACAAATTAAAACTGTTCACATGAAAAACGTTTCGTCATGTCGTAAAGTGAGACAGAAGAGCGGTATGACGCTCACCGAGTTCAGCTTACTTGAGCTGCATGTTCAAATCACTTGCAGCTCTTTGATGCGTCGGCAGATTAGTAAACGCCACAATGCGGATAGACAGTTTTTCCCCGCTTCCACCCTTGCTGCAGCATGCGCAACGCGTCGGCTCGGAGATCTTGGCGCCACTGGAGTCGAACTCCTCTCGGATTGCGTATTCGACCCTTGTTAGGTAGCAGTAGATGGACCAAAGTTCGACCGTCTCCAATTTGCCTCTGAGCCCTCTCGGCTTATTCGCTATTTTTGAGCTCGGGAAACTCGAGAGGTCCGAGTGAGTGCACGAGCAAGCCGCCGCAAAGAAGCGGGGAAGATTTCTGCCTAAGGCCAATCACGATAAAGGAATAGCATTGCCTCGTAACGTTTCGGACGCGGGAAGAGATGAAGCAAGGAAAGAGTCGTCCGTAAGACCCACTGAAGCGGCGGGCGAGCATCCGAAAGCGCTAAGGGACCGCTAGCAACGGCAGATGGACAAGACGATGCAACGTATAAGACACACATCAGTCTTGCAAGTATCTGGGTGTTCAGTATATATCAAAGCTCCAAAGCCAGATAACCCTGGAGCCATTTATCCCACTGAAGGTACAGACGTCATGCACAACACGATACTCCTTGCCCTCTGGGCAGGCGGATCGTTCATCCTCTACAAATTCGTCGCCTACGTTCTAACAGAACTTCATCACCGAAAAGAAGCAAAACGTCTCGGCTGCGAGCCCGCATTCCAGTTCAGGCTTCTTGATGTCCAAGGCATTCGAAATGCGTGGAGGATGATGGCCGCAGACAAGAAATCGGTGATCCCTGACTACCTCAAAGGACGCGTTGACAATGCTTGTGCCGAGGAAGGAAAGCCCATTACGTCGTTCGCAATGAAGGTGATGGGAATGAAGTCTGTTTTCACAGTCAACCCAAAGAACGTTCAGGCTGTCCTTGCTACGCAGTTCAAGGACTTTGGCCTAGGCGAGAGGAGGAACGGAGTCTTCTCTCCTCTGCTCGGACATGGTATCGTGAGTGTCTCCTCCAAATTGCAATGCAATGATATACTCGGAGCAACATTGATTGTTTCACAGTTCTCTACAGATGGCGCGGAATGGCAACACGCTCGTAATCTGCTACGACCCCAGTTTGCACGTGAGCAAGTCAGCGACCTCGAACTCGAGGAAGAGCACATCAAGAACCTCATGCGTGTTCTGCCAGTCAACAAGGATGGCTGGACAGATGTCACAGACATCCAGCCGTTGTTCTTCAGGCTGACTATCGACTCCGCCACAGAGTTCCTCTTCGGTGAGAGTGTCGACTCACAGCTCGCGGTCTTGCCAGACTATACATCAAGCCGACCTTCGAATGCCGTCAATGAGAGGGACTTTGCAACCTCGTTTGATAAATCTCAAGGTACACTCGCTACGGCGTCTCGCATGGGTGAGCTGTGGTGGCTACCTTACAACAAGGAATTTAGACAGCACCGCGACGTCTGCTGGCAGTTCATCGACCACTACGTCCAGAAAGCTCTCTCGCAAGAGAAGGTATCTGAAAAGAAGACTTCCTCCGGAAAGCAGAAGTACGTATTCCTCGACGCGCTCGCAGAATCGTCACGCGACCCAATCGAACTCCGATCGCACATGATCTCCATCCTGCTTGCCGGCCGCGACACAACAGCATCCCTCCTATCCTTTGTCTACACACTCTTCATCAAGAACCCCGAAGTCTACCAGAAGCTTCGCACGATCGTCCTCGAAGAGTTCGGCACCTACAACAACCCCCGCAACATCACCTTCTCGAGTCTGAAATCTTGCAACTACCTCCAGTGGGTCCTGAACGAGACGCTGCGCCTGCATCCGGTTGTTCCCCTTGATGGCCGCAGAGCCCTCAAGGACACTACTATCCCCACCGGCGGCGGCCCGAACGGCGACAAGCCGATCTACGTGCGCAAGGGCGTCCAGGTCGACTACAGCGTGTATGTGATCCACCGGCGCAAGGATCTCTGGGGCGAAGATGCCGATGAGTTCCGTCCGGACCGCTGGGATGGGAGGAAGTCTGGGTGGGAGTACCTGCCGTTCAACGGCGGGCCGAGGATATGTATTGGACAGCAGGTTAGTATTTCTCGTTCCTGTCATGTGAACTCAATACTAACGTCGAGTAGTTTGCGCTTACGGAAGCTGGCTATGTGCTTGTGAGGCTCGCACAACGATTTGAGGAGATTGTTGGTGTTGGTAACAGCTGGGAGAGTGCAGAGAACGGCGGGCAGGGGTACTTCAGGACTAAGCTCAGCTTGACCGCATGTCCTGCTGATGGCGTAAAGGTCAGGATGAAGGAGGCGAGAGAGTAAGTAGGTAATGAAATGTTGTACAGTCTTTACAAACCCTTGAAGATGTCATCTTAGATTTTCCATTTGCTGGCTATACTCACAGGAGCCATCATGAACGTTTTGTTCCTGGTCTATTTTAGCATTTTCTTGACCAGTAATGCCGGTCCAAAGTAGTATTACTTCACCACCTCCTGTAAGCCATGCCTCTTATTCTTGAGTGAATTACTATCGATTAAAGTATATTGTTGTACAGCTTGTAACTTAACTACGAGCTACATAGAGTAGATTCAGATACACTGACAAATGAGTACCCTCTAATGTAGGGTACGGGTACAGATAGGATAAGGGTACACCCTCACCCAAGGTACTTAGGGTACTTAGCCGAACTCGGCCCTGTACCCCCTAAGTACAATCATTAGCAATTCTACCCTTGGTCATGTGGACCCCGCCCTACCTCTACTTCTACCCTATGTAGACCCTGCCGTACCCCTACCCGCTTAGCAGCCACTTAGCGTGGACGTGATGTATTCTGCTTGTACATAGTTTATTTTTCCCACAATACTTTCCTTCCTACAACCACAACAGCTGTCAAAAAAGCTTCTATCCCACAATGACCAAAAGTCACGATCAAATCGCCTTTCCCTGGCCCTCATTGCCAGCAGATATCCGTATTTTGGTGCTCGACGAAATTCTACGCCAGAAACATCGTGGCTGGGCTCAGACTGCAGCCGTGTGCAAAGAATGGCAGGCCATTTTCGAACCCAGAAACTTTTCTCAACTAGCATTGCAGACATCCTGTCTCGACGGCCTGGAAACCCTTGTTATCCGACACAGGCCTCTTGTCCAGCACATCTGTCTTAACATCGAGCTTCCTCGATACACCTGTCGCAGTTGTGATCAAAGGAACATATGCAAACGCAGGTCTGCCATTTTCAGAAAGGCTATCCTCAGGCTCTTTGATATCCTAAGTACCTGGCAGCCTGCAGGTCGGTTGACGCTCGAGCTGTGCGCGTCTTCGCCGAGTGACTCCCAGCACTGGTTCAAGGACTACTGTTTCGGCCCTGGCCATGAAGACACGCGGGAGTGGACCCAGCAGGAGAAAGCGACTAGATGGCACGACCCAGAGCATGGCTGGGTTGATGGCCAGCAGGTTGCGCTTCCCAATGCGTCCGCTGTTTTGCGCCTCTTCTCTCCGCTCTGTTTCAGCGTCCCCAAAACTCTCCCGGTCGTGCAGGCCATTACAGGCTTCTGCGTGCGTCGGCAGCTTCGACATGAACTGTTGCCTGAAGTACTACAGGCCTTGTGGGAAAAGCTGCCTCGGCTGGAAAGTATCGCCTGCGAGCTGTGGTGTGCCCTGCGAACCCACTACCGGATTTCATGTGCTTCTGGTACGTTTACCCTGTATCATAATATCTGTGGCACACCAACATCAAACATGTTTTTGATTTCTTCTGACATCTCGACAGAACTAGCCTTGTTAGTTGAGAGCAGTGTTCCAAAACACGTCAAACGAGTATCCATCTTCAAGGACTTCGACAGCCATCTTGCACGGACACGAAATACCCACGCTACGCCACCAGTAGGCCGAAATATCAAAACCGCCGCAGCTGTAGATCTCGCGCTTGCCGAAGCGTTTGCCGCCAAAAGCCCTCATCTGGAGCACCTATCTATTTCAAACATGATCGACGCCCAGCGGTTTTTCATCTCATGCCAGCAGCTGCCGTGTACCTGGAATCTCCTACAGTCGCTGACACTCACATCATTCACACTGGCTCGGACGGCTCCTCATCAACATATTTACATACTGTTGCGAAACGCTAGTTCGGCTGCGCTGAAGATGCCGCAGCTCAAAACCATGGTGCTCTGGAACAGTGAAAGGGGACACGCCTGTGCGGTAATTTATCAGCGACATCCTTCAAGTGCAATGGCTACACTTACATGGCGTGGTACATGGGATTTTGAGCTCACTGACGATGTTGTTAAATCCTGGGAGAAAGTTGTCCCTAGTCCCTGCTACTTACGGTTGGAGAAGGAGGCATTAGGCGACGTGGATATTAGGTCCCATGGCGATGCGATTCATCATCTGCGCCTGCCAGATGGAGTTATTGATCCAGAATCACTATGTCAAATACGCCACGAGGGAATGATGCGAGGAAAGGTCTGATCAGTGCATTTGTACAGATGAGTGTCTACTTGCTGGCTGGTCTTGGCTTTGCTGACCAGCCCGCAAACAGGCTGCGATACTGACCTGAGACACTACCTGACCTCATGTTGTTCATGGTCTTAGAGCCGATCAAAAGGCCTCAAAAGAGTAGTCTAATCGAAATTGGGTCGCCTAACACTGATATTGCTCGTACAGTATGGTAGTGACAAGTATTCAATATGGATTCAGGACTTGACGGCAGCGAGCTGTTGACACGAGGTAATTCATAGAGGTATACAAAGTAGTTCAGCTTTAATCTCAGCATTCATTGTCTGATATTGTGTGCTTCATTGTTACTTGCGGAGAGGTGCTGCTAGAATAATATGCGAGGATCCACACGGATCGCTTAGCGCTGCCACTCACGTGCTACTGTAACTGAACGCCTGCGACGTCTGTGCCCCTGACGCCGTACCCAAAACGCCCGCTCGCGAAGATGCTCATGTTCTATCCAAAACCAAAGTGGAGAGGTGAGAAAGAAGTGATTGATGCTGAGATTAAAAGAAAACCACAGGGTCAGCCTGGAGTTCGCTGAGCCCGGGAAGAGAGTCGTGAATAACCGTACAGAAGATATCGTGACTTGCTGGTGGGTCGTTTTGTTTGTCCGTGAGAGGTGAAAGTCGAACTTTCCGGACTAAGCTCTTTGCCTCAGGGCTTAGATGTCGTATGAAGTCCAAGACGGGCAGATAGTTAAAGGCATAAAAGTGGAAAAGATTTTCGGAGTACATGACTGAGAGACATTCGTGATAGACGAGACGGCTAGTGCGGAAAATATCGAGTCGCAGGTTCTTGTCGGGGTGCGGCCGGCACTTGCGATTCCATTTCTTGCTGATTACCGTCGAGTCGCAGTCGGTGTAAAGGACGAACCTGTTGTTCGAGGATGGCAGCACATATCTCAAGATTTCACGACGGATCTCCGAAGGTATCCTCAAAAACGGAGGATACGAGTCCAGAGCAGTGATTGTCTCCGGTATGGATATCTGCTTCTCGACTGAGTACCGGTCCAGCCGGCGCATACATATGTCGTCCGAAAAAGCCTTCGAAGTAGGTGTCACCTGTCCGCTATTAGATGGTGTTTCAGGTTGGTGGATGCCAGATGTCACGACTAACCTTCTTTGCGCGTGATTTGGGTGCCATGACAGTCACGGTGATTAGAAGAGCGTAGATTGGAAGGCCAGAGAAGAACGGCAGAAGGTTGATCGTATAAGCACGTGCAAGCGGTCTGGAGCCGGGCGCTTGGCACGGTCACGAGGACGATGGCCACGGTTATACAGCAAAACACCAAACTATCGACGAGAAGCGAATGGTAAGAGATGTTAGCAAGGAGAGAGGATTGTCTGGTAGCCGGAGCCTGGTGTTGCTTGATGTCGCGGGTGTTGAGTGCTTTGGGACGGTGGCCGGAGGGCCCGTGCGCAGGCACGGAGGTTCCTCTCGAAATTTGTACGCGTTTGGCGGGGAAGACAACACAGCTACGCAGTGTTCGCGCGATACCCTTTCGACTTGTTGTATTAGCTCCGCAAGTCACCGAACTCTGCGCATTCCGTTTTAGACCACAGCTTTCCACACATCAAAATGTCGTTCGGCGGTCAAACACCGACAATCGTCGTGCTGCGCGATGGTAAGGAGGGAGCTCTGGTGGTTGAAGTATATGCTGATCTCCGCAGGCACCGACCAGTCCCAGGGTCGAGGACAGATCCTCTCTAATATCGACGCCTGTCTCGCAGTTCAGTCGACCATCAAGGGCACATTAGGGCCCTATGGCGGCGACCTGCTTATGGTTGATGAGAACGGCAGGCAGACAATCACAAACGATGGCGCCACAGTCATGAAGGTAGGATCGGGATTGTACAAATACAGCACATGCTGACATATCGCAGCTACTCGACATTGTCCACCCCGCCGCCCGCATCCTCACCGACATCGCACGATCGCAAGACGCCGAGGTTGGCGATGGCACAACGTCTGTGGTTGTGATTGCTGGAGAGATACTGAAGGAGATCAGGGACTTTGTCGAGCAGGGTGTCAGCAGCCAGACAATCATCAAGGGTCTGAGGAGAGCGTCGAACCTCGCCGTCAACAAGATTGTGGAGATTGCGGTGGACACAGCCGAGGGCAACCAGCGCGACACTCTGCAGAAGCTTGCCGCGACTGCCATGAGCAGCAAGCTGATCCACCGAAACGCCGACTTCTTCACCAAGATGGTTGTGGACGCAGTGCTCACACTCGACCAGGACGAGCTGAACGAGAGGCTCATCGGAGTCAAGAAGATCACCGGTGGTGCCCTCCAGGACTCGCTTTTCGTCAACGGAGTCGCTTTCAAGAAGACCTTCTCGTACGCCGGATTCGAGCAGCAGCCGAAGTCTTTCCAGCAGCCCAAGATCGTCTGCCTGAACGTCGAGCTCGAGCTCAAGAGCGAGAAGGACAACGCCGAAGTACGGGTGGAGCAGGTCTCAGAGTACCAGGCTATCGTGGATGCCGAGTGGCAGATCATCTACAACAAGATGGAGGCGCTGTACAAGACAGGCGCCAAGGTCGTGCTCAGCAAGCTGCCCATTGGCGATCTCGCCACACAGTACTTCGCCGACCGCGACATTTTCTGCGCCGGACGCGTAGCCGCCGACGACCTCGACCGCGTGTGCCGCGCAACCGGCGCAAGCCTGCAGTCGACCTGCTCCGACATCAGCGAGAAGCACCTCGGGACCTGCGAGAAGTTCGAGGAGCGACAGATTGGTGGGGAGCGTTTCAACTTCTTCGAGGGCTGCCCCGAGGCGAAGACATGCACGCTTGTTCTCCGTGGAGGCGCGGAGCAGTTCATCGCCGAGGTTGAGCGAAGTCTGCACGACGCCATCATGATCGTCAAGCGCGCGATCAAGAACAGGAACATCGTCGCGGGCGGTGGTGCCGTCGAGATGGAGATCTCGTCCTTCCTGCACAACTACGCCGACACAAAGGTCCCCCACAAGCAGCAGCCGATCATCAAGGCGTTCGCGAAGGCACTGGAAGTGATTCCCCGGCAATTGTGCGACAACGCCGGTGTCGATGCTACAGACATCCTCAACAGGCTGCGCGTCGAGCACAGGAAGGGCAGCACCTGGGCCGGCGTCGACTTTAAGACCGAGAGCGTCGCAAACAACATGGACATGTTCGTGTGGGAGCCCAGTCTGGTCAAGATCAACGCGCTGCAAGCCGCCACAGAAGCCGCCTGCCTGATCCTGAGCGTTGACGAGACCATCAGTACGTGCCCGCATCCACACCGTGTACACTGCTAACAACAACAGAGAACCAGGAGTCCCAGCAAGCCCAGGCCCCACAACAGCAGCTGCCGCCCGGCGCCGCGCAGAGAGCGCTCGGCATGGGTGGCCGCGGTCGCGGCCGCGGCATGCCCCGGCGGTAGAGGGAGACGTCGAATGTACTATACATCACGACACATCGCCGCTGCAACAGCGCCGAGATAAGCTGTCATGATAATGCGAAGAACTCACGACACGAGCGAGACTGCGTTGATGATGACGTGATGTCATCCCATGACTGATACTTTAACCCACCACGACTGATACTAACCCACTACCTTTCTGATTGCACCATGTAACCCTCCTCCAAAGGCCAACGCGCCATGCCCGTCCGTCTCACCCGTCTCACCCGTCCCGCACAGCTCCATACACCCACTCCCCTCCCAACCGCAAACTCCGAACCCCTTTCTCCACCCATCCAGAAGCCAGTACGAGCCAGTAGAACCCATCCAGAACCCATCCAAAACCCATCCAAAACCCATCCAGAACCCACCCCCCAACCCCCCCCCCCCCCTCCACAGCAAGCCAAACACACCGTCACTATACTACAGCCGATTAGCGCGGCCGCTTGTCGTCGATAGCGACTGTCCGTGTGCGAGCGTGATGCGCATCCGCACGCTCGAGCTGTGACGGGCGGTGGCGGGCGGTGGCGGGCGGCTCTGGGTTAGTGCAGCAGCCGGGGGCTCTTTGCTCTGTACATTCGGCTCAGTACTTTCGGCTCTGTGCTGTGTGCTGTGTGCTGTGTGCTGTGTGCTGTGTGCTGTGTGCTCCGTCGTCGAGGGGCGTGTCTAGTGTCTAGCTGTTGTTCTTCGACTTGCCTGTCTGGGTGGGTGGTGGGTGGGGGGTAAGTAGTGGGTGGCGGGTGGTGGAAACGCTGCGAGGCGCTGCACCTTCACTTGCTCAGTCCTTCACTCATCCACTCATCCGCTCATCTACTCGTCAACCTCTCCACCTACCTACCTACCCACCTACCCACCTACCCACCTACCCACCTACCCACCTACCCACCTACCCACCCGCACCATCGACCGCGTGCCACAGAGTGGCGGGGTCCTTGCTGGCGTGGGAGGGGTGGGACGGGGCGAGACGGGGTGCTAGGAGTGCTGGGCTGGGCTGGGCTGGGCTGGGCTGGGCTGGGGGTGGATGCACGGGGGTACGGCACGGTATGGTACGGCACGGTATGGTACGGCACGGGGGTATGGTACGGTATGGTATGGTAGGATGGTAGCAGCATCGTAGATGGTAGCAGCATGGTAGATGTACTCTACTACTGCATCTGACCTGACTGACCTGGCTGACCTGACCTGGCCCGACCTAGTCCACACCGCGGTCCCCCATCGAATTAGCCTCACCGCAGCCCGAGCTCGAGTAGTCAAGAAGTCTTCATTCATTGCGCCCCGTGATCCCTGCGCGCCGCTAGAACCCAAACTTACTCTTGACCATCCCCGTAACCAGTCCGCGCTTCTGCTTATTAACGTACTTGTTCACATCGTCGGCCCAGCCCGCGCTGTTGCTGCTCAGACTATCCATGCTGTCGCCGACCTGGTTGAGTTTCTCGGTGCGCTCGGCGAACTGGCGCGACGCCCACGCGCCCCAGCCCTCCTGGCCGGCGGCGGGGGGCGTCGGGTACGCGGGGTACGCGGAGCCTGCGGCGGAGGAACCCGCGGTAGGGGCCGCGGCGCGCGCGGCGCGGCGCGCGTGGTCTTCGTCGGCGCGGGTTTGCGCTAGCATGCGTGCGGAGGGTGGGCGGTCGGGGCCGCCGACTGGGGGGGTTGTTAGTAGTAAGGGGGAGCGCGTGGGAGGGGGGCTTACTGAGGAGGTCCATGTCGGCGGGGGTGACGTACTGGGTGCCGGAGATCCACTGCATGTTGCTAATGGTGGGGCGGGGCGGGATGGTGAGGTCTGGGTTGAGCAGCGTGTCTCTGCTGGTGTCCGGGCGCACGCCGGTGCCGAAGACGTTGACGAGCGCCATCTCGGCGGGGCCCGTCCAGCCCAGGACATCGCCGGTGCTGGTGATGACGGCGTCGGCGAAGCGGCGCACGTCCAGCACGCCGCTGACCTTGACGGCGCCGATTTCCTTCAGCGCGGGCAGCGAGAACGCGCGCGCGCAGCCGTCGCCGTAGAGGCCGAGCAGCGCGTAGCCCAGATCCTCGTACCGCACGACTGCAGCCGCGTCGCACAGGAACTGGTCCCAGGTCTTGTGGGCGCCCTTGTGCGCGGCGGGGCGGAACAGCCGCGCGCCGGAGACGGTGACGGCGAGCAGGACGCCGTTAATCCTGGACCCGCTGCGTAGGCCGGCGACGGCGGACTGCGATGCGTATGCCGGGCGCCCGGACTCGGCGTGCATCGGGCAGAGGCTGATGACGCGGTCGTCCAGCGAGGACACGCCGGCGAAGCTTGCGCCATAGCGACCGTTGTTGGCCTCGGGCACCAGCTTGAACGTGGCCACGTGCCCGAGGTTGGTTCCGGCGTGGAGGAGGATGCTGGAGAAGTCCTCGTTCTCGAGCGTCATGACGCTGAACTCGAGACACGTCGGCCACTCGGGCTTGGGCGCAGCCTCTTTCGACGAGCGGCGGAAGCTGCCGCGCTTCTCCGACTTGAAGTCTTGGGCAGAGCCTCTGTAGATGACAGCGGGCCCGCGAAGATCGATGATGACCAGGCCGCCGCCCTCGAAGCCAGCTGCGACAAAGCCGACGTCCGAGTGCTTGAGCGCTGTGACCGGGCCGTTGCCTTCGTTCAGCAGAGTAAACGGAAGCAGGCCTTCCTTCAGCGCGGCCTCGCTCCTATCCAGGATGTTGGTCAGCGCCTGCGGCTTGTTCTCGCCCGGTGGGAACTCCTCGCCGGGGTGCTTGTTGACGTTCCACCTGAAAACAACAACCTCGCCAGACTTCAGCCCCACCGACAGCTCAGACGCCGCGCCGGCAAAGGACGTAGCCGTGACCTCGACACCGTCCTGTCGGCCCACTGCCCGCGCGACGTCAATCTGCAGCAGCCCGTCATTCTCAATCTCATCTGCGTGCCCTGCGTCCCACAGCCTGACGGTGCCGTCTGCGTGCGCCGTCTGGACAATGTTGCGATGCTCGAATCTCTTCAGCGGCCAGTTTGCCCCCGCGCCGCCAGTGAGCAGCTTCGGTCCGTGCTGCCGCTTCTCTGTCATGCCCAGCCACCGCGTGCGATCGACTGGTGCGAGATTTGCATGGCCGATGTACGGATGCACGAGTGTCATGGACAGGTGCAGTTGGTTCGTCGGCGTGATGGGCATGCCACTGGGGAAAGAAAGCGTCACCAGCTCGCCCGACGCTAGGATAGCAATAATGGCTATCGGGTCTTGACAGCCGCCAAAGTGAGGAGACGAGCGGGGAATCAAGCACAGATCGACAACCTCGGCGCCGGGCGGACACGGGAGTATGCGCTGTCGAGTTGGGTTCTCAAAGTGGTTGGACAGCACCTGCCATGACGAAGTGTTGTAGATGGGCGTGCGGCCCAGCTCGAAGAAGGTCAGGCTCTTGGCCGAGATGTTGGACGGCTGGCCGCCGGCGATCAAGATGCCAGTTTCATCCGGGTCTTGGTTCGCGCACCACGCGATCTTGAAGATGGGCGACTTGAGTGCAAACGTGCCCTCGCCGGCGCCGGGGCTGAAGGTGCCGGGCCCGGGGAGGTTCACATTCACATCCTGCAATGTCCGGGCCTGGATGATGCGGCCGTCCTTGGGGTCCCAGACGACGATGCTGCTGTCCTCATGGCCGGTCAGGACGAAGGTGCCCGTCGGGTGCCACACGGCCTGGGTGAGCGGCGGCTCGCGGTCGCTGTGGACGGAACTAGGATCCGAGTCGCCGCCGGGCGCGCCCTTGGGGAGGCGGTAGTGGAAGAAGCGCAGGGCCTTGTTCTGCTTGAACGAGTATATGACGGCGCCAGCGCTGTATCCAATCAGCAGCGAGCCAATGTCGCGCGGGTGCAGCGACAGGGTGACGACGGGGGTCAGGCGCGAGCGCGGGAACTGCTCGCGCCAGAGGTTCGGGATGCGGAAGGGCGTCAGGGTGTGGCGGTCGAGGTCGTAGGCGAAGACGTCGCCCTGCTGGGTGCCGAGCAGGGCATAGTCGATGGTGGGGTCGCTGTGCAGGGCGGTGATCTTGGCGGGCGGCGAGTGGGCGTTGACGAGGGCCTTGGTGGCCAGCGAGAAGACGGACAGGTCGTTGCGCGAGTCGACGCAGAGCAGCTTCTCGGCGCAGAACTGCAGCATCTTGACGGATGCGCGGTGCGGCAGCGGCAGCACCACCTCGACCCTCTTCTGCCCGAAGACGTACATCTGCCCCGCGCCGAACGGGCTCTCGGCCGTGCCGACGGCGAGCAGCGACTGCACCGGGTCGTATGCGACCTGTGTGATTTTGGAGTTTATGCCATAGTTGCGCAGCTGCCCCGTTCGTTAGTGCGTGTGCTGGATATGCCGTGGCAGACATACGTGATCCAGGACGAGCAGGTCAGGTCCCAGCCCGTGCGAGAGGTCGGTGTTTACGCCTGCTTGCTTGCCTCGTAGTAGGTGCGCCATGGTGTCGTGTCATGGCTTTGTGCGAACGCTGCAGCTGTTTGTCTCGGTGCTGCGTTCGGGGACGTCGCGCTCTGACGTACCGCCCTACCGCACGGGATTGTCCTTGGCATGGACTTGGAACATCGAGTATAGTCCTATTACATCTATTAAAATCTGTACATGCACTCACACGCTGTCTTGGTATTATATCTATTCTCAAATGCCGAATACAATTTCCAGGACACACGACGTTAAAACCATACATGCCCTCACAGAACAAACACAGTGTAGCCTCATTACATATATATTCTCAAAAGCCGAGTGAGCTTGAACTAATACAATTCCTACGATACACGCTGCCAAAACCCATGCAAGCATTCACAGAACACCGTGCAGTCGTATCATCTATCCTCGCACGCTACTCGTAATCTCAATAAAGCCCTCACCAACACAGTCCCAGGACACACTTGCCTGACCCATACACGCGCCCCAACGCCACCATTTTCGCCTCCGCCTGCACCTCTTCCTTCCCACGCCGACAAACCAGCAGCTACGCCCCATTGGGCGGCGCAAATGCCGCGGCGGGCTGCGGGGTGCCCGAGCCCTGGCGACTACCAAAGCTGTTCTGGGCGGCGATGCGGGCCTGCGACTGGGCGGCGACCTGGGCCTGCTGGCGGTCGAGCATCATCTGCTGGGGATTGGACGAGGGGACGGCGGGGAAGGGGGCGCGCGCGGCGGCCGCCTGCGGGGTGCCGTACTGCGAGGGCCCGTAGTACGTGCTGGCGACCTGGCCGCCGGGGGGCGCGTAGCCCGTGCGTGTGCCGTAGCCCGAGGGCGTGGCGGCGCTGGGCTTCATGGGCGAGGCGGTGCGGGCTTGCGGCGTGCCGTACATTGGGGCGACGTTGGTCGAGCGTTGGTAGTAGCCGTTTTGCGTCTGCTGGGTGGTGTAGCGGTTCTGGCCTTGGGTTTGGGGTGTGCCTTGGTAGAATTGTGAGCTTGCGGCGCCGCCATAGCTGCTTGACTGTGAGGGGCGTTGTTGGTAGTACTGGCCGCCTGGCCGAGGTGTCTGCAGATTGTGGCTCGGAGTGGTAGCGTAGCCTGGCCGTGCAGGAGTAGCGTACGACGCTGCGCCGGCCTGGAAGCTTTGCGCCGGCCCAGATGGCGATCGCTGGTACTGTATGGAAGACGATCGCTGTGAGTGGAATGCCGGGGCTGCCTGCACAGGGCGCGCAGACGATGATGGCCGCCCGTACTGCGTGCTGCCAGCCGGGTAAAGGGGCTGCGAGCCAGAGCCAGCGCGGGTGAGTGTGGGCGGTGGGACTGGGGCCACTGCAGGTGCCTTTGCCAGTCTTGACAGCTGGTCCTCTTCCATGATTCCTCTGTACTCGTTCGTGTCGAACAGTATGGTGCGGCTGATGTTGAGTTCCTCGAGCTGGTCGCCGTTCAGTTTTGCGACGGCATACGGTGGCAGCTGCGATATCATCAACGTCAGCTGAGACTTGAGAATCTGGTAGACGTCGATTTCGTCCGACGAGGGCGTCGAGGGACTGCCGACCAGCTGGGCCAGCGACGAATTTTGCACCACTGGCGTGCGAGGGTTCGTCGTCAGTGATGAGTTGCGTATCCTCTGGTGCGAGGCAAGGGTCTCGATGAGCTCTGAAATATCCAAGAGTAGTTCGGCAATATCCTTGTCGTGCTCGTCCTGGGATTCGAGCAAGAAGTTGGGTTCGGCCGGGACGTAGTTGTCCACCAACGCCTCGAAGTCGTCCTCGTCTATAGCAGTACCGTTGGCTTCGGACAGCTCGTCCGCGTCGAGGAGCTGCGGGTCGATGGGGAAGACTTGGTGGAAGCGCTTCTCGCCGACCTTCTGCCACCAGACCTTGTTTTTGGTCTCTTCGGGCACAATGGCGGTGGAGTCGTCGCGCGTCGGGGCAAAGCTGGAGTATGCGCTGCGGAACATGGCGTCCTCCTTGGCCTGCTGGACTGCAACCAGAATGGCCTCGGACGGGGGCTGCTGAGCTTCGCCGGTACTAAGCGCGCGTTGCCTGCTCTTTTGCCGTGCCGTGGGAGACGTCTGGTCCTTGGGGGCGTCGACGCCTCCGTACCCCAGCCAGAAACCGGCGGAGAGGCTCTGATGAGCATACGACTGGGATGTCTTGGGCTTGGGCTTGGTCGGCTCCGGATGGGCGAATGTGATGGTGTTGCCCTTGCTTGTGGTCGGCCTTGCAATCTTTGGAGGGCTGATCTGGGGCAGGTGGGCAGGCGCGCGAAAGACGTGGCCGATGGTTGTGGCCTTTTTCTTCTCGTCTGGCTGGTCCGAGAGCGGGAAGACGTCGGTGGTCTGGATGTTCTGGGGCAGGGCAGCCTCGCGCAGGGGCAGGGTGATGTTGACGGAGGCGTCGAAGGAGGGTATCCCGTCGACGGGGGCAATCTTGCGTGGCTGCTGCAGGCTCGAGAAGAGCTGCTTCGGGCCTTGTGCGGTGCCAAACAGCGTCAGAACGGTGCGGCTGCGGGGCACCGGGTCGTCGTCGTCGTCGTCGTCTTCCTGCTTGACGTCCACAGCATCGTCGTGCGTGACGGGGTCGGCGGCGGCGGCGGCGGGGGCGGCATCGGGCGTGTCCTGCTCGGCCTGGCTTTGGCGTCCCTCTTCGCGGTCGACGAGATTGCGGAGCGTCTTCTGGAAGGCGAGCACGTTGGCGTGCAGTGTCGCGTCGTCGGCGGTCGCGGCGGCATCGTCGCTGGTGCTGGCGGCCAGAATCGCAGCAGCCACGGTCTCGACGTCGTCCTCCAGCGCGCGCAAGTCGGCGTACGCGCCGGCGCGAACACGGTCGGCCACGGTCGCAGGGCCGGCGGCAGTGGCCAGCTTGGCGCGTTTGGAGTCGGCCTCGCCTGCAGGACTGCGCGCGGGCGCGGGCTCAATGGGGTGCGTCAGGATGGACGGCTGCGGGTCGAAGCCGGCCAGGACGGCGACGACGCTGGCGAGCACGGCCTGCAGCGCGTGCGGCTCTCTCAGCGCAGCGGGCGCGCCATTGGAGAGCACGACGGCCGTGTCGGCGTGCTTGCGCTTGGCGACCGAGGGCGACTCGGGCGCGGCGGGCGCGGCCATGGTGCCGTTGGCGGCGGCCATGGTGGTGACGGTGCGCGCGATGCTGGACGCGTGCAGGACGGGCGGTCGAGGCGGGTCATCGACTGCCCCCAGCAAGGGCGGGCGGCGAGGCGAGTCTGCGCGTCGGCGGCGGTCAGGTTCACGCGCAGGCGCAGCGGGTGTGCCAGGCGTGTGCGGGTGACGGCGTGGGAGCGGCGGTCGCTGGCCACAGTTCGAGTGAGCGGCAGCTTCGACGCATCCGCGCTCGAGCCCGGCAAAACCTCGGCGGCCCGCCTCCAGGTCCAGCCGTCAATTTTCCCGCGTCTCCTCTCGCGCTGCATTCGACCTCGACGCGCGCTTGTCTCGGTCCCGGCGGTCGATGAATGCCCCTGCTTCTCGCCCTGGCAGCTCCAGGTAGCCCGTGTCGCCTGCTCCGACCCTCGGCCCGCCTCGCTGCGCAATGGGTGCGTTTGCCCGCCTGTGCAGATACATACCGTAGCTGACCGATGCCAGCAACCCGCACCCACCGCCAGACTCGCCCACCTCGCCCACCTCGCCCACCTCGCCCACCTCGCCCGCCTCCATCACACCACGCGCCTGCCATTGTCAGCATGTGGCCCCGCCCACCGCCGCGCCCGTCGCCCTATCGCCCTGCTTCTGCACGCCCGCCGCCCACCGACTCGACATGACGACATATCGCGTTATTCGACAGACAGCTCTGGACGGGCCGAGGAGGACGACGAACATGTCGACAATGTTTTTGCGTTTCTTGAGGAAGAGGGGGGGGCGCAATTGGAGAGGGAAGCAGCATGGAGCGGGACGAGCACGGCCCCTTTGGCGACAGAAGGTGCATGGAATGACGGGGAGCATGCTGCAGATCAGGAACAAGGCATTTTTGGCTTTCTCGAGCACGACGACAGCTCGCAATGGGAGAGCGAAGCAGCATCCAGCGCCACGAGCGTACCCCGGCCGCGTACCCCATTTCGTGCGCAGAAGAGCCGTGCGTCCATCAAGGCTGCCCGGCGCAGTCGACCTCTGACTGTCCTGGACTCAATACACACCGCTGCTCGGCATCTCTACTCGTCGACACCGTCCACTCGCCACAGACAACCAGCTCCAGCACCCTCACAACACTGCGCTCCAACTTCCGTGCACACGCTACTGGCAAGGTATCTGGGCCATCTTACCACGCCAGCCCTACAGGACGAGCCGTTTGTATGCACACAGCGGGAACACGAACTGCTCCAGCGCGAGAACCTGACACAGGTCGTGATACAGTCCTGGGCCTCGTCCCTCCTGGAGACAAACTCCAATGCTGCAGCTGCTGTTTTCCAGCGTGGCGCTAGGACCCCGCCCCTGTTCTTGGTCTCGCTGTTCCTCCGACGAGATCATATCAGAATATACGCGCTGGGTCTGATTCTCAATCACATCAGCGCCAGACTCGAACAGGAGCGCATTCCCTGGAGCACCTTCAGAGTCCTGCTGATCAGAGTCCTGCGGCATGCGCGGAAGCTATGGCCAGAGTCGTTACCCTGGATTGCCACCGTCTTCCTTGACAAGGCAGCCAAAACCCATGGAAACGATGCTCTCTCGCCCCGCAGCTACAGTGAGATGACTCAATTCTGCAACAATCTGCTGTCTCTGCTGTCCCTGCCTGCGTCCCTCCGCCCGATGATAGCTTCTCGCCACCAAGAGAACGCCCAATTCCGTGTGCTGCAGTTCATGGCTCAGTACGATCCATCTATTGCAGTAACGCGCACTGGCTTTCGAGCCCTTGCGCGCATCCAGCTCACGCACGCAAAGACTGAGCAGGAGAGAGACTGGGCAGAACTCAAAGGCCCCTCGTGGCCTCCATGGAAAGAAAGCAAGACGGCCATGGACGACGACAAGGGCTACGAATACGGAGCTTCTCGCGCCTCGAGGATTCTGCATCGCATGTTTGAGGCAGGTTATGCTGCGCGCGGCTGGGAAGAGGTCGCAGAGGTGTATGCTGGCTGGGACACCGACTTGAGTCCTACCATCCAGACGCGGACGCTGCTTCCGTTTGATTTCCGAGGAAGCCACACTGATCGGCTGTGGGCGGCCCGCATTCGGACCACCAGGACGAGGCGAGAGGCTTGGGCGTGTTTCCTTGCTCACGAAGCTTCGGGTGCGTCTCCGCACGAGGAGGTCTACCTGGCCATGTTTGAGAAACTGCACTTTATCGAGATACAGCGACAGTCGGACGTGGCTCATCAAGAGGACGAGAACGGTGCGTCCGAGCCGCCAACACCGACTCTGCTCCCCGGAGACATGAAAGAGGTCGCGGCTGAGCCACATTCACCGTTGCACAATGTCTACCTCGGCGAGCCCGTTCCCTCATACGAAGAACTCCATCACCGTATGGCGATGAAGAAAATGCGCCCTCGAAAACGCCTCTTGGCATTCTTGCTCGAGACACACCCAGACTTTGCCACCATGTTCAAGCTGCTGGAGAAGGCCAAAGACGACTTTGACGGCGGCGTCGGCTGTCTGCTGACCGGAACTCACGACGACACCAGTACTGTCCACAAGGTCCCCGACTACTTCCTGGCTGCCTTTATTCGATTTCTGTGCCGCTTTGGCCACCCAACGAGCGCGCTCTCAGGCACCACGACCTTCCTAGCACCGGACCAGCACCTCCGCCAGTTCATGTTCAACGAGAACTACCTCCTAGAGTACGCCTACGCTCTGCTCCTGCACTACAAGCCACGCCACCAACCTGCATGGACTGCGTTCATGGAGCGCGTCGTGTTCAGCAATTTTGGGAGCAGATCGCTCTATGACGACAAGGACAGTGCAATGGGCATTACGAACATCCAATACAGCATCGTCGTCAAGCTTCTCGATACTCTGGCGTCGGTCGATGTCGACGTTGAGGGGGACTTGTTCGATCTGGCCTGCACAGCGACGAGGTATGCTGCGCAGGCTGTGCATCGAGGCAGGTTTTCGCTCGAGCAAGGACGCGACTTTCTGCGCACCCGCTCGTATCGTCTCCGCACGCTCTTCCACCATCTCGTAGGCGCGAGTGCAGATCCGCAGGTGGTGGCTCACGCAGCAAACATACCGCCGCACATCCCGGGCCCGGCACAGCTCCACGCCTACGTCCGCGCACTCGGCATTCTCCGCGACTACGAGGGACTGTACTCCTTCTCCACCTGGCTCACAAAGCATAACGCCGAGGTCATTGCTCGTGCGCGCGCCCAACACGGTGGGAGCGACATGCTGTTCCGCACCCTGGTGGCCTTGCGGGCAGCGACAGGCGGATGGCTGGAGGAGGGACTCGACGCCCGGCCCGCCGCGCCCGAGGACATCAAGCAGCTCATCAAGGCGCAGATCGCGAGCGTACCGGAATGGGGCGGCTGGCCCAGCAACCGGCACGTGTCGCTGTACATCTCAGGCTTCGTGCGCAGCGCGACGCCGTCGGTCGGGGGGCGGTAGCTACCCAACCACGCCATCGATTAGATGCCATCGATTAGATACCTCCCAATACCACGCACACCCCGTGACCGCCCCGCCCCAGCGCATAAACCCACCGCGCGCTCGCCGTGCCCAAACACCTCCGACGCGCCGCTTCGTGCGTCAAGGAGCTGCGCTGAATCCGTAACGGCACCACGCTGAAACCGCGGCGCCCACGTGACGCGCGGCTCCACCCGCTTCCGCACCATCGCCACCGCGCGCGCCCCGAAACCCGGCTGGCGCTTCATCCCTGACTCGCCCGCGTTCCACATGGCGGCCGCGGCCTCCCATGTCGTCGCTGGTATTTCGCGACACGGGGCGCGTGCCTGTCAAGTTCCGTCGCTGTCCGGTCGGGGGGGGGTTTTTTTTTTTTTAGCTCGTTACTTGGCCTGGGAGATTGTTGTTGTTGTATACTTAATAGCAGCTTTTGCTGGATCTTCCGCGGGCTTTCTTGTTATTCGTTGGTCGAGGCGCGTTGAATGGTGAGTGGGAGGTGTTTCTGGCTTGATAATATTCCTGGCACGATATTCCTGCATTAAGTATTCCTGGCATCGATATTCTGGCCTTCACATTTTTCGACATTTCTTCCTGCGTTGGGCATTTCCGGCACAGCATCATATCCGTACCATACCAGCATCGCATAGCATCAGTACCAGCACAGCACCATCAACAACGCTCACCAACACCGCACTACACGCCCACCAACACTACACCAACCACACCAAGCATGACAACCACCCTCATCAACAAAAATCTCTCCCTCCGCGCCCCCGCCGCCCCCCACAAACACCGCCAATCCCAACTCTACCGCGACCTCGAACGCCTCCTCGACCTCACCCCAAGCACCTTCTCATCGCCGCTGCTCTCCCTCCCCGCGCCCCTCCGCGCCCACATCTTCTCGCTGCTGCTCCCGCCCGCCACCCCGCCGCCAGACCTGCACACGTGCCTCTGGAACGCCGAAATGCTCGCCTCGGAGCCGTGGCGCCACGCCTGCGTCGGCTACGGCGCGCGCGTACCCCCCACGCAGCGCATGCCCCCCGCGCTCCTCCTCGTCAACAAATCCACCCGCGCCGAGTTCCTCGCCCTGTACTGGGCGCAAGCACACTTGACGCTGCACGCCGAGCTGCGCAACACGCGCTTCCAGAACGACCTGTTCGTGTACTCCCCCCACCTGCTGCGGCTCCCGCTGCGGCCCCACGTCGCGCGCGCCCGCCTGTACGTCGAGTGGAACTACACGCTCACGCGGGCGAGCACGGCGGCGCAGCGCGCGGCAGAGTACGAGGGCATGGCGCGCGACCTGTGCAAGGCGGTGGACGAGGTGCTGGGGGGGTGTTTGGGGGTCAGGAGCATGGAGGTCAGCGTGCTGTTTTTCTGGAAGTGGCGCAGCGGGCGCACGTACGAGCTCAGCATGGGCGATTTGTTCGAGGTCGAGGACGTGGTCAAGCGCGTGGCGGAGCCAAGGTGGCTGGCGCTTGTGGCGCGGAAACACAACGTGGGAGAGGGCGCCGCGGAGGGTGACGCGCCCGCGGTCGGGTACAAGCTCAGTAGCGAGAACAAGGGCGCGGAGCAGTCTGGCGGCATGGAGATCTATGTCAGCCCCCATCTGGAGCGCTGCATGGGGAAGCGCCGCCGCGAGGTGGATTTTTATGGTGTGTTTGCGGTGAATGACGCGCTGCCGCAGCCGCAGTATGAGGCGGGGAGGATGATTTGAGGGTTGTTGGTGGGCCGGATGGGGTGGGAGGGGTGAGATGGAGATGGAGACGGAGGACTGGGAGACGGAGACGGAGGACTGGGAGACGGAGACGGAGGACGGAGAGGAAAGATGCAGACAGACGGACACACACAGAGATACACGGCAGAGCCGGCCAAGATACCAATAGACCATGGACACCCAGATGTTTCGATCGGCGTAGACAGCAGCCCCTGCAGCAGGAGCGTGAAATGCCATCCACAGTGTTGCACACGACGCGGTAAATGCGAGCGAAGAGTGCATTGCTATGCTGCCATTACCAAGGCCGAGAATGCTAAATCGCTAGATGCTAAATATCGCCATGCGTCAACCCAGACATGGTTTTGGTGTAAAGGTCGTCACCCTACCTGCTTCCGCAGCCTGGCACCCGCCCACAGAACCGGAGCAAAGTGTTTCGCCATATTGAATCCAAACAGCGATACAAACCACAGTATCGTCACCACCGCGACCGGCACAAGCAGAAGCTCCGTGTGGTGCAGAAACGGCAGCGCGTTGTAGCCGAGAAACGTGATGATGAAGTAGTACGTCAGCGCAACCACATACAGCGTGTTGCCCAGCAGCAGCGAGACCCTAGACTTATCAGCCGGCGCCCACCGCACGAACGCGCGACTCACCAATGACTCGTCCCGACCAGCGGCATGCACAGGAACTGCAGCACGTACAGAAACACCCAGACCGGCACCCACGCGCGGATCGCCACGTCCCAGCAGTACCCAAACTCCAGCTCCTCCCCCCTCTCGCCGTCGCCCAAGTTGTACAGCCCGCGCCGCCGCCGCCCCGGCCCCAGCAGCGACGCGCCCGGCCCCAGCAGCCGGCCCACCAGCAGGTAGAACAGCGTCGCCGTCGCCAGCGACACGGCCAGGAAGTGGCCGCCGACAAACACCAGCGCGACGTGCAGCGTTGCCGGCGCGCCGTCCGCGTACGCGGCGCCCCACGCCAGCGCCGTCAGCGCCAGGCAGAAGGCGAGCAGGTACGTGAACGAGGGGTCCGGGCGGTGGTACGTCTTGGTGGTTTGTTTCTGGGCCGTCAGCGGGGCGCTGCAACCAACACCGGGGTGCGGCAGCGTACGTGGTAGTAGATGTGGCGGAACACCTTCTTCGGCGCGACCATCAGGCTCATGAGCTCCCACAGCGCCATCTCAAAGTCCATCTGCGGGAACTTGAACAGCCGCTTGAAGAAGCGCGGCATGCGGATTTCGCTGCGCCGGGTCGACGGCGTCGAGCCAAAGTTGGACGGCCCGCCGTTGGGCCGCGGGAGTTGTATTTGCGGGTTCATGGTATGCGCGGGTATGCGCCAGGTAGCGGGAGCCGTCCGGTGGGCTTCGTGCGCGCTGGGTGGTGGTTGCAGGTTCGGTCGCACTGCTACAAGGTAGACGAGCTGCTGTATGTGTCTGTATGTGTCAATGTTTGGGCGAGGCAATGTATTTGTGCTTGAGCGAGGTAATGTTGTTGTGTTTGAGCGAGGTAATGTTGTTGTGTTTGAGCGAGGCCTGCGCCAAGGCCGACTGCTTCGAGCCGGTGCCGACGTGCAGCAACCTTTATTCATCCTCTCACTCCACCCACCCGGAGCACTGCGCACCACCACATCGCCCTCGCGCATCTCGAAGCTCGCCGACCTGTAGTCACCGTCTCTGTAGCCACCGCCAGGCTGCGACGTAGTCCCGTGCGCGTCACCAAGCCGCTCCTTCTGAGATCCACGCGCCGAGCGCTTTCTGTCTGTGACACAGCTCATCCGCGCCACGACCTGCTTGTCCATCGCTGTCTGCGATTGATCTAATAACGCGCAGTCTTTAGCCCATACACGACATCATGGCCGACGACGCGGAGCTCGCCTTCCTCCGGTCGCAAGAGCAGGAATACGACCCAGCTGCGGCTTGGCCTGCTGACCAGGCGTCCGCCGACGACGAAGAATACGACCCTGCCGGCGACGTGGCCGTCGAAGAGGCCGCCCAGTCCGAGCAGTCCTCGGGTTCGCCTCCCCCCGACAACCAGGGTGAGAACGGCTTGAAGCCGGCTTCAGCGGACACGTCTGCTGCGCCCACGCCGGCAAAGCAGCCGCGCACCATTGGTGGGTTCGTCGATGAGAGCGAGGATGAGGAAGAGGAGCCTGTTGCGGCGCCGACGATGGCAGCCCCTGCGCTGCTGCGCGCAGAGTCTCCGCAGCGTTCAGTTACAAACACTCCAAACAATACACTTCCCACACCAGATGTACACTTACATAGTGCACAAGATCAGGGTGCTTCATCCGTCTCTGCTTCTGTCGCTGTCAATGAGCCTGCTCCCTCTCTTGCTTCTGTTCCAGTCAATGGCACCACGCCTGTTCCAGACGCTACTAAGCCAGCAGCTCCTCTGACCATCGATGCTCGCGAGGCGTCTGTTTCTGTTACTCCTGCTCCTGCTGCTCTGCCCAAGGCTCGTCTTCCTCAGGATCGCATTGGCATCCTCAACGACCGCATACAGGAAGACCCCCGTGGTGACATTGAGGCATGGCTGAGTCTCATTGACGAGCAACGCAAGCGACACAAGTACGACG
Source organism: Boeremia lycopersici (assembly GCA_022609225.1). Classification (NCBI taxonomy): domain Eukaryota; kingdom Fungi; phylum Ascomycota; class Dothideomycetes; order Pleosporales; family Didymellaceae; genus Boeremia; species Boeremia lycopersici. Next base: position 44,342 of record JAGKPY010000076.1, read on the forward strand.
ACGCCCGCGACGTCTTCAACCGCTTCTTGGCACAGTTCCCAACAGCGGTACGCACTGAGACTCTAACTTGCACGCCCCAGCTGATAAGTCTAGGGTGAGGTATGGGTTGACTACATCAACTTCGAGACGGAGCTGGACGAGCTCCCGCGCGTGGAGCAGCTGTTTGGCAAGGCAGTACCGAATGGCGCTTATGTTCCCGTGTTCCAATGTTACATCGATTTCGTGCGCCGCAGATTCAATCTCACAAATGACACTGCTGGGAAGAGTCGGGAGACGATTGTGCTCGCATACGAGTTTGTGCTGGACCAAGTAGGCATTGACGTTGACGCTGGCAAGCTTTGGATCGACTATATTGACCTGCAGAAGTCGGCTCCCGGCATGCTTGGCGGCACAAACTGGCAGGACATGCAGAAGATGGACACGCTGCGCAAGCTGTATCAGCGCGCAGTGTCGATTCCGACTGGCGCAACGCTGGAGATCTGGCGTGACTACGACCGCTTCGAGATGGGGCTGAACAAGGTTACGGTAAGGCGCGCGTGAGTTGTAAAGATTGAAACACTGACAAGTATAGGGACGCAAGAACCTGCAAGAAAAGTCCCCGTCATACATGACGGCACGCAGCGCCATCAACGTCCTCGACAACAACATCACACGCGGTCTCAACCGGACAACGCTGCCGAGGCTGCCGCCAGCGCCGGGATTTGACGGGTACGAAGAGTTCATGAACCAGGTCCGACTCTGGAAACAGTGGATACAATGGGAGACGAGTGACCCGCTTGAATGCGCAGTTGATGACCGTGCCCTATATAACAAGCGTGTCCTACACATCTACAGGAGTGCATTGAGATCCCTTCGCTTCTGGCCAGAGCTTTGGTATGAAGCTGCGGAGTGGTGTTATGAGAATGGCCTGCCCACGGATGGCGACAAGTTCTTGGATGACGGCATCCAGGCCAACCCTGAGAGCTGCCTGCTGGCATTCAAAAAAGGAAACCAGGTCGAGCTTAGCACTGAGTTTGAGGAGGGCCAGGCGGGGATAGTTGCCAAAGGCATTGCCGTGAAGAAGCCCTACATGGATCTGCTCGACACTCTCTACGACCTCACCGCGAAGACGAAGAAGCGCGAGGAGCACTCCATTGCGCGTGCAAAGGAAGCGTTCGAGGCCCAGAAAGCCGCTGACGACGCAGCTCGCGCCATTGCACAGGGCAACGCCAACGACGCAGACGACGATGACGATGCTGAAGCAACAAGGCGAGCCCAGGAGAAGGATGTCGCTTTCAATGCGCAAGTGCATGCTATTTCAGCAGGGTACAACGCGCAGACCCTGGCCCTGAAGAGGACATTGACGTTTGCGTGGATTGCTTTGATGCAGGCGACCAGACGCGTGCAAGGAAAGGGGGGGAACAACTCCGAGGTCCCCGGTTTCCGTGGCATTTTCACCGAAGCCCGCAGGAAAGGCAAGTTGCTGAGTGATGCATATGTTGCGAGCGCGCAGATTGAACACCACTGCTACCAGGATCCCGCTGCCGGGAAGATCTTCGAGCGCGGCATGAAGTTGTTCCCTGAGGACGAGCACTTTGCGCTGGAATACATCAAGCACCTCATCAACCTCAATGACTCTACTAGTAAGTTCGATCTTGGTAAACGTCGACTATTGCTGACCTTTAGATGCACGAGCCGTCTTTGAGACGATTGTGGGCAAGCTCACCGCAAAGCCTGAGAACGTTCAGAGGACCAAGCCGCTGTTCCTGTTCTTCCACGAATACGAGGCACACTTCGGCGAACTGGCTCAGATCACGAAGATGGAGCAGCGCATGGCGACGCTCTTCCCCGAGGATCCACAGTTGCAACGCTTCTCACGGCGGTTCGCGAACCCCACATTCGATCCCACGACTGTCCGCCCCATCATCTCGCCTCGCACGCAGATGAAGCCGGTGATGCCGTTGATGCCTTCCATCATGCCCTCCGTAGAGGAGTCCATGCCCAGCGCACCTCCTTTCATCCAACCTCAAGAACCGCGCATCGCCTCGCCACCATCCAACGTCGTCAACTCTCCACGACTCATGAACCTGCCCGTCGCCACACACTCGCCAAAGCGCCCGCTCGAAGACGCCGAGGAAAGCGTGCAACCCCGCAAGCTTGCTCGCGGCGAGTCACCATTAAAGGGCGCCGCAGGCCGCCGCCTCGACGCCGCGCGTCGCAACATGGCCGCGAGCGGCAGCACGCCCGTCGGCCTGCCCGCCGGCCCGTCGCCGCTGCCGCGCGAGATCAACTTCCTCCTCGGCATCATCCCCGCCGCGCACACCTACCGCGAGGTGCGCTTCAACGCCGAAGGCATGGTCAACATGCTGCGCAACATCGCCGCCATCCCCATCCCCGCGCTGCCGGCCTCGCAGCGCTGGGGCACCTCAACCACCACCGCGCAGCAGCTGCAGAGCATCCAGGAAAAATACGGTAATCCCGCCGGCCATCCCTGGCCCCAGTAACACGGCAGCGAGACCCGGCCCCGTCGTAATGCCGCGGATGTATAGCAATAGTGCTAAGGCATAGCCGGGCAGCCATCCTCTGTAGAGGGCATCGTCACCAAGCAGTCCGCCACCCACCCACTCCATCTAGCATCCTGTCGAACGCCGCCCGCGAGCCGTTCCAGGCCCCGTATCTCTTCTCTCATCCATATACCTAGGTACTCATCGCTCTTTTCGCGTGCATTGGAGGGCCACGCACGCACAGGGTCCGGTTTCGGCGTTGGCCCATCCGCTCCCCTCAGCATATGTAGCCCGGTCGTTGCGACCATGTCCAGGGAACACGTGGGATGGGGTGCGTACTGGGTTGAAAACGGGGGGAAATAGGTTTGCAGCACTGCAGTCTAAACACAAATATTCATCGTGTGGAATTTCACGTGGCTCGTGCCGTGCTCACCCGTCTCGTCGTAACTGCAAAGCAAGTCTGCAAGGCGCCCCGTCGTGAAGATTCCCCAGCGCTATCCACTATGTAGCGCGAGGAGCCTGTGTTGACGCGAGAGCAGCTGCGGAAGGAGGCGGAAGCGGAAGCGGGGGAGTTGTGGAGCCTGGTAGAACGCTTGTCGGATTGCACGGCTGGTTGCACGGCTGGTTCCGAGCGTCGCTATCTCGCGCTCCATCTCGCCTCTCATCTCGCCTTCCAGGTATCTCGCATGCAGCCCCCGCACCCGTCCCGTCCCACATCCCGCATCCCGGTCCCGCACCCCGCATCCGCCTCGGTCCCCCATCAGCCAGCCCCGCGCTGCAGGCGAGCTTGTTCGAACCGCTTGTTCGAACCTCCATCCTCCAACCTCGCTTCTGTCTGATGCATAAGCCTTTGTTGTGTGTTTTACTCGCGTTATGCAGAAGCGTGCAGACTGGGCATCGCGGTATCGGTATCGGTATCGGTATCAGCACGTGACGGCTTGTGGTGCTTGGGGTGCGAGGAAGAGATAGATAGATAGGCTGGGTTTGTGAACAGCGGTCATGAATCTGAGGTCATGAATCTGAAGATTCATCGTCAGATTCATCGTCAGATTCATCGTCAGATATCATCTGCATCTCAACCCAGCGCGGAAGAGCAAGTGATACGCGCGTACCCCTCCCCGCTCTTTCGCGCCTCATGAAATATGGGTCAGTGCGGTGTCTGGTGTCGGGTGCTGGGTGCGGGATAGCGCGGTGCTGTAGCTTGCAAGCACCTCGAGATGCACTCCGAGGTATATCATTCTCTCCATTTCTTTTCACCGACTTCGCGCTATCAAATCCTCGTTCTCGACTCCGCAATTTGGCTTCGTTCTCTTCTTGGCGCTAAACCCTCTTGCTCCCTCTGTGTCGATCGTTCGTGCTGGTGGCGCTGCGGATGCGGATGGGCGGTTGCGCTGTTGTGAGCCGGCAGAGAGGCGTTGGCGTGTCGTACTGCTGCTGCTGTGTAACTTGGGTGTCGGGGGTTCGGGGGGAGGCGTGTGGTGGGGCGCGGGACCTGAGGTGTGACTTTTGAAGCTTGACCGCGCGGATTGCGGGTTGATTGGGGACGGATGGGCTGCTGGGGGGGTTTGTGGGGTGGATTGTGGGGTTTAAAAGTGTAAGAGGTAGGTTCGGAAGGCTCTGGAGGTAAGTAGTGTGGTGTTGGGGTCTGTCTGGGGGGGGGGGGTGCGGTGGTGGTGGGCGGCTGGATGGGTCTTGTTCACTTCACGGGCCTTGCTGGGGTTCGTCACAGATGGATTCTGGGGAGCTGGTGGAGGGAGCGATTTTGTTTTACACTGCTTGTGCGCTTCGTTCTTTGGATCTCGGTTTGATGTTTGTCTGGGTTTGTGCTTGCGCGGGTTTCTGTCTCTTACCTCATATCTTCTGGCTTCCTGTTGTCTTGTCAGGTCCTTTGTCTTTCTCTCTCTCTCACCAATAGTATCCCCACCGTCAGTGGGGCTTCTCTCACCTCCCCTCGAGTCTCACTAGCGCGTACTGGAGCTGCCCCGGGGGCATATAAGCAGCTCACACGAGGACTGTACCTTGTCTCCTCTACCTCACAACACTCCGGTCAGCAAGTCAACTGAGCAGTACCTCGTCCATCGTATCCAACCCTACGCAGCATACAACGCCTCCGCAATAGCTATCACACGAGTAGGCTCGACAGTTCACCACTGCAGGACAGTCCGCACACCTCTGCAGCTAGACAGCCGCCCAAGACGTCAAGGTATGTATCTCCATCTCAGTCTCTCTGCATGCAACGCATCCCTCCCATTGGCAGCTGCGCGGGTCACTGCAATGCACGTTGCCGTCCCGCGTTCACCGCAGGAGGCCCTGCGTCACCGTTGCTGTGGCGCCATGCACTTGCCTTTCCTATTTCGACGCCACTACACATGCCCCACTGCCCTTGACTTTATCGAGCTCGCCCTCCATCACTTCTCCCCACCATCTTTCTACCACATCGCATCACATCACTGTAGACACACTCGCTTTTGGTAAGCTGCGGTCACATACCTCACCTTGCGTGCTCTTTCATCGCCCTCCAGCAGTGAGCACATGCGTGTGCCGCTCACTCTGTGGGACTCCCTCACTGACCAGCCGCAGTCTGATCCGCGGCTCGCACGCAAACGCACTCAACGCCTTCCAGTTTACAGGCTCACGGCCTGAGACCAAGGTACGTCACTGTTTGCAGCTTCTCCCGGTCCAGTGTGCACGTGCCGTCGTCTTGACAGCTCTCTGCAGTGCAGAAGAGGTCAAACGCCTGTGCATACGCCTTGTGATGCGGCAGCCAATCTTACTCACCGCTGACATGTTACAGAGCTCATCATGGCTGGCGCAGCAAAGGCCCGCGCGAAGAAGGAGAAGCGCCAGCAGCAGCAGCCGCAGCAGCAGCCGCCGCAGGAAGCGCCTCCCTCTGACACTTCCGCGTCGCAGAACCCTACGCAAGTCTCTATCCCCAAGTTCGACGGCAACCGAGATCCTCAAGGCCATGGACAGGGCGTCCTTGATCACACCCGGCCCAATGACCTGAAGAACCTATCCGAGTTCCTCGGCATGGGTGGCTGGTATGCAGCTCGTGGTGTAAGTACAAACGCTCCCGTCATTTTGCATGCAAGCAATCGTTTGCTCTGTATCCATGTCATGTACAGGCTGAGCGCTCATGTGCCGGCCTTGCATGGTGTGGATGCTGAGCATAAAAGCCCTCTTCCCCTTTGCTGTCTTCTTCCTCATCTCGCACTCAACACTTCCCATTCTCAACTATTCCTACCTGTATCACACTGGCACTGTACCCTACTTGTTTCCTTGACGTTCTCTCTCCTTCATCATGTCTACTCTCAACGGTCCTTCGATGTATCAGGACATCTACTCCTACCGTCCCCGACATGCAAACATGATCTTTGACTCACGCAAATCCCAGATGTCCATCCCAGAATCGCTCCCTCAGCGCCCAAATGCCTTCAACAGCTTCGGCAAGGAGACCACGCTCACGCTGAACACCTTCAACGTCATGAACCCGCCAAACATCATCGTCTATCAGTACGATGTCGCGTACTCTGGCGACTCCAAGGAGTACACCAAGCGTGGGCTTCTTCAGAAGATCTGGGGCTCGCAGGCTGTCAAGTCCGAGCTGAACGAACCGGCTGCACACTGGATCTACGACGGCAACAAGCTTGCTTGGTAAGTTCGCTTCTCATCTGCAATAGTATTCCTCTAACAGTATACAGGTCTGGTACACGTCTCCCTCGCGATGACAACCGCATTCCTGTCGACCTCGACGCCGAGGAGGGTAAGAAGCCTGGCGCTCGTGGTAATAAGCATGTCGTTCACCTCCGCTTGACCCGCCAAGTCGACTTCAGCGGCCTTGGAGCTTTCTTGAGCGGTCAAGCCTCCTGGTCCTCCGAGTGCATCGACACGATCAACTTCCTTGACCACCTCATGCGCGAGGGACCATCTCGTCAGTACACGCAGATCAAGAAGTCTTTCTTCCAGCGCGGCGAGCAACGCTTCGATCTTGGAGGCGGTGTTGAGGCTTTCAAGGGTGTCTTCGCTTCTCTTCGACCTGTCCTGGACGACAAGTTCAAGAAGTCGTTGTCGGTCAACGTCGACGTCGCCAACGGTACTTTTTGGCGCAAGCAAGAGCTCACTCGCGTAAGTCTTTACCCTGCATTCATCATTCAAATGTATCACTGACTTGAACAAGGCTATTAGTCAGATGTTCGGCCTGGCAGTTCCTCAATTTATAGCTCGCTTCAAGGAGGCCGTCCAGAGGGACTGGTACAACTCCATCATGCGCAAGCAACTCGGCGCCTTCAAGAAGATTGGTGTCAGTGCCACCCACACCAAGCCGCACTCACAATGGACGATCGACGATATCCACACCAAGGATGCCTACGCAACTAGCTTCCCTGACCCTGATGATCGCCGCGATGTTCCCGACAACCAGAGGAGGCAGATCACGGTCGCTCACTACTTCAAGACGAAGTACAACATCAACGTCATGGCCGGTCTTCCTGTTGTGAAGATGACCAAGAAGATCCGTAAGTCGCATGTCTTCATGCCGATGGATGTCCTCCACATCGACGACAATCAGCGATACAACACGAAGCTGAGCGATACGCAAACCTCGAACATGATCAAGTTTGCTGTGACCCTTCCCAAGGACCGCTGGGCCGCCGTTCTGCAAGGTATTCGCCTTCTCAACTGGGGCAATGATCCGTATCTGAAGCACTATGGACTCCAGATCAACCCCAAGTATGTATCTCCTTCCCAGTCTTCCCCTCATTACTGACGTCCACAGCCCTTCCAAGGTCAAGGCCCGCATCTTGCCCTCTCCAACCGTTATGTTCGGTACAGGCTCCAAGGACGCCACCATCAAGCCAGCGGACTTGGTGGCTGGCCGATGGCGTCTTGATGGTCGCAAGTTCGCCATGACCAACCAGGCGCGCCCCATCCGGGGCTGGGGTGTATGTGTGATTCAAGATCGCCGTGCTCCTCCTCAGGCAGCGGTCCAGTCTTTCGTAGCCAAGTTCATCCAGATCTACGAGAGCCATGGCGGAGTCTTCGCCTCTCACCCTACGCACGCGAAGACTCCCTGGATCGGTCAAGGCAGCCCTGCTGATGGAGGTGAACTGGGTAAGTCGTGTTCTCAGCTTCTTCTATTGTTTGTCACTAATACCTCACAGTCCAGAAGGTCTGGAACCAGACTGGCAACCGCTACAACGCTATGCCCGTGCTCCTCATGTTCGTCGTCAACGATCGCAACGTCGACATGTACCGCCGCATCAAGAAGTCTTGCGACATCCGCTTTGGCGTTGCTTCGCAAGTTCTCCAGTCTAAGCACGTCATGTCGGCATCTCCTCAGTACATCTCCAACGTGTGCATGAAGGTTAATGCGAAGCTGGGCGGCGCCACCTGTGTCGCAAAGAGCACCCTCAGTAAGTTTCTCACTAAGCGTGTTGTAATGATCGACGTGCTGACCATCTACTAGTTCCCAAGATCAACCCTAGGGCTCCGTCCACCCCGACCATGGTTGTCGGTGCCGACGTCTCTCACCCTGCTCCTGGTGCTGGATCGGAACACGCTGCCTCGTTTGCGGCCATCACCGTCTCAGCTGACATCAACTTCACCAAGTACTGGGCTGATGTGCAGACCAACGGCAACCGTGTTGAGATGATCACTTCATCGAACATCACAGATCACTTCGGTCCCATGGCCAAGAACTGGATGCAGCGTCTCGGTCAAGGCAAGGCGCCCGAGCGTGTCATCTACATCCGTGACGGCGTTAGTGAGGTGAGTAGCCCTTGAAGTTCCTGTCGATGATGTGCTAACACCTCTAGGGTCAATATGCTGCCGTTCTTGAAGAAGAAGTCCGCGACATGAAGACCTTCTTCAGCCAGCTCGGAGGAGGCATCGTTCCCAAGTTCACCGTCGTCATCGCTGGTAAACGCCACCATATCCGTTTCTTCCCTGACGCTGGCAAGGGCGATCGCAACGGCAACCCTATTCCTGGTACTCTGGTCGAGACTGGATGCACTCATCCGTTCGAGTTTGACTTCTACCTGTGCTCGCACGTGGCAATCAAGGGCACTGCTCGTCCTATTCACTACCACTGCATCCTCAACGAGGGCAAGTGGGCTGCTCCTGAGATCCAGCAGTTCATCTTCGAGCACTCGTACCAATACGTCCGCTCTACCACGCCAGTGTCGCTGCACCCTGCGGTGTACTACGCTCATCTGGCTGCCGATCGTGCTCGGGCCCATCTCAACGATAGCCCAGTCTCCTCCGGCAAGAAGGAGTCGCACGCCGAGCGTACCACCAAGACTGGCAGCACCGACAAGCGCCATGTTGAGGTGCCTCCCCTCATGCCTCTGCACAACTCTCGTGGTCTGAAGGATGTCATGTGGTTCATCTGAGATAGCCAAGTCAAGATTCCCGACACTACACTAGGGTCGAGAATGATGGATGGGAGATCCATGGAAGGATGGCGATTGCAACTTTGACGGCAGATTTGCATGTGGAGCTTTGGCGACACGGCAGATTCGCATACGACGGAAAAGTTCAGGTTTCAGGTTTTCATTTGCTTCTTGTGCCTAGTCTGCATCGACAACATTGTCTGCGGTTACTACATTGGCACAAGATATCACAGGCGGAGGAGATTGGATTTTAGATAGTTCGATCAACGAATTCTTCTGCATTCTTCTTTCTCTCCACCCAAAACGTGCTAATTGACACATGCTCTGACAGCAGTGGCTTTGCGACATTGTAAGTACTTTCATTGACACGTCATCCTTTGTGCATCTACGCCTGCCATCTTGTGCCCACTTCGCTATGGCATTCGACATCTTGACTTCCGCACCAGATATCAGCCAACGTTGCCGATGACTAGAACACTTTTTCTCCCCAAGCTCGCAGACCCTTTGCCCAATACCAGCATAAACGGCGTAGCAGCATTTCCCATACCGAGCAATGTCATATAGCAACGACTTACGCGAGGTAGCGCTCGCAAAGGAAGACTTGCTCGTGTGAGTCGCGAGATTGGATGCCTAGAGCGCCTCTGGGTTTGGATGTGCTTATGGGAGTTGAGCGGAACATGTGTTGTGTATGGGAGATGGGGAGAACGGACTACGAGAGCCTGGGTGATGTGCTAGGGTTAGATGCATAGGTTCAAGCCAAGACTGTGCTGGAGACCCGAGTCCATTCATCAATGTCCCTGAGCCGTCGCAATAGATATCCACCACCTTACGCAAAAATCACATCTCTCCACCACCCGCACCCCCTCATCATCGGCTCTTCCACCGCACGCCCCCCACCCACTTCACCCACCCCTCCACCTCCCGCGCCTTCTCCTCGTCCCCATCCACACCCCCCTCCCTGATCAAATCCACCGTATAGTAATACCGCGCCAGCCCCTCGTTCCCCGCCAGCCGATGCACGAAACTATGGCACGCTCTGCACAGCCACGCCACGCTATTCAGCACCCCCTCGTCATGCCACCCCCGCTTGCGCACCCGCTCGTGCGTGCTCTTCGGTATCAGGTGGTGGTACGTGAGCGGCACCCAGCCGCGGCCGCACAGCTCGCACGCGGTCGTGCGCGTCGCGGCCCAGACAGGGGGTGGGAGCGTGGTTGCGGCGCAGTACGCGGCAAATACGGGCGTCATCAGGTTGTGCGTGTCGGTTGCGTCGTGCGGGGTGGGCAGCAGCGCGTAGGATTCCAGACTGTCGAGGGCGTCGGGCGGGAGGGTCGCGAGGAGCGCTGTGGATGTTGTGGATGAGAGGGGCGTGGTGTAGGTGTCTTGTAGGGCCGGGGAGTCGCGGAATTTGGGGTAGGAGAGGGTGCGGAGGGGGGGCGGGAGGGAGGGGAAGATGAGGCTGCTTAGGTACTGGGGGTTGTTAGCTGGGGATGTGGAGCATTGGGGAGGGTGGGCGTACGTCGATGAATTCGCCCAAGTCCTCGGCGTCGGTTGCAGAGGGAGTGCTGGTGGTGCTGGGCGCTTCGGTTTGTGGTCTGGCTGGCGCGAACAGGCCTGCTGGCTTGTATTTTGCGCGCTTCTTGGCTATTCGTTTTGTCTTGGTCTTCTCTTTCTCGGCTGGCAGAGCCAGGGCCTTCATGATGGGCTCGCTCAGGCAGTCGCGGAATGTTTCATAGTTGGATTGTTCCTCGGCAGGTATGGGTTCAGCCATGGTCGATTGTGTGTTGCAGGGATGGCAGGCGTAGCCACATGCGCGTGGTCGCGAGTCTCGACGGACGCATGGCGGTGTTTATGTGCTGATGTGGATGATGACGATGTTCTGGGGTTGGGAATCTGGTGCGCCACCGGCCAGTCGGGCTGCGAGTCGAAGGGCGCTCCAAGCTGTCAACTCCGACATACGAGAAAACTACGACCTTGGAAGTTTCTAGATCATACTCATAGAAGTAGTCAGCGAGTGTGAGATACAAAATATCGGTAGGGCGCGTGAAAGGTAAGTTCGGGTTGTAATGACGCAGGTGCGACACGAGCTACTAGCCGTCAAGCTTCAAAGCCGACACGTCCAGGATGTAAGACTGCCAGAATGCACGTGCGTACAAGATCCTGCTGGAAACCATGGATTTCAATACGCCGTAGCTATGAGGCAGGTACGCTTTTGATTCCCGTGGGCATGCTTCGTCATTGGAGGCTTGCTTCACTAATGGCTTCTCTGATCCATTGCATGTGGACGGTAGCGTACTTGAGCATGCGCAGAGTAACGTTGGAGTACACTTGATGAGATCTACGAGACGATTCAAGCCACCAGAGAAGTCTAATCTATCAAGAGCAAGGCGTGATGCAAAGCACTTTCGTGGGCACCAATCATCCATCAGTGACACATGCAAAACAAACCTGGAGTAATCCAATCGCCGGATTCACGTAAATGCATGGCACTCCGGTGAGCCACAGTATGATATATGCTATACATTCAGCGCATTCACGGATGGTCATTGCTGTTCTTCTGCTTCTTCCTTAGAATGCTCATTCTCGAGGCACTGTGCCAATTATCACATTCAGCACTCATACTATCCTCGATAACGGCCTTCTACCTCCAATCGCCTGTTGCGGACTCAAATACCGAAACAATGTTGAGAAGACTAGACTATGTGTCGGAAAGCTCACAGTGGGAGGAGCAACTCCCGCAAATCCGCACACTACGGCTGCAAAAGGCTCTTCCGGAGATTATGAAAGAAATGGAGGGTTACTACGGGTTTCGCGCCACGTAAGTATCGATTGAGACGTTGCGATCTTTTCAAGTACTAATTCCTCTGAAGCAAAGATCAGTATAAGAAGAAGATCACCGAGTGGATCAAGAGAGGTGAGCTACCCGCAAAGAAGTGTAAGAGATCGTCGGCGCACATCGAATCCCCGAGGAAACGCATGAAAATAGAGTCGACAGAATGCGAGTCTCAAGAGTCTAAACAACAATACGACCAAGACGCTTCCAGAGACGCGAGGATTGGACTGCTCACTTTTGCCTCGTCTCCAGGTGACGACGGGCTTCCTTCGATCGTAGAGAAGGCAGTAGTGCTCTACAGCGCGAAACTGGAAGATATCAAACTCGAGACAGACATCCTCTATGCCTCAGAACACGAAAACGTCCTCCTAGGGCGACCCTCGGTCCTCAGTACCATACCGCAGCAGACCTATCACCAACATCTCGGCGACCGATGGGACGTCTATGTTGCCGCCGAATACCAAGACGTCAACGAAATCAAAGTCGGCGAAGCGCTGCAAAAGATGATCGAGCTCCACCTCGACGCTGCTTTTGAGGAGGAGTTGTCATCTTACTATTTAGATGACGCGGATGACGGTTCCTTGCAGCTGTCACGATTGCAGATCGAAGCCGGCCCCGGGACGTCGGAGGATGCATGGCAAGATCGAAAAGAGGCGTATCCGACGCATGTCGATTCCACACTGCAATCGGAATCAGTGCAAACGGCCTCCATACATTCGCGTCTGGCAATTTTCTGCGTAAGTACTCGTGTGCACGTTGTTTGGAGAAATGAAGTAGATCGGTACTAACGATGTTAATCAGTGTGCCTGCGGTGGTGGACCACACGATGCACGAGTATCCGTGGGCTGTGCGATGCCGAATTGCGACGGTCACCTGTTCTGCTCGAATTGCAAGGTTGAGCATATTGACCCCGAGGACTCACAGAATTGGGCATATGACTGGGACTTATTGACAAGGCGGACGTAAAGTGCACAAAAGCTTCATGTACGCCTCCTCGACGTAGGATGAAGCCAACCTAATGCAAAGTAGATCAGATTTGATGATCATAACACTGCGGCATACGCGGGAGACTTGGGAGACGATCAGACGCTGTTTCGTATACACTCTATTCATCGCTGGTTTCCGTCCGAGAGTTGCTCTCGTGTGCGGTCATGCCACATCACCAGCCGATCTCACAGCATCACGCCAAAACGCTCGCAGGCTATGCAAAACGAGCTCTGCCGTGCACATTACCGCGCAACGGCTGTGATGGAGGTGAGTGCGCTTAAAGATGCCGAAACCCTCGCAGCGATTTACTTCTTCTTTCCGCCCTTGGCGAGGCGGTTGGCCTTGCCCATAGCCTGTTCTCTCCTGCGGGCCTCACGCGCCATGAGCTCGGACTTCTCCTTGTCGATCTCCGCACGCTCCTCGGCCTCTGCCTTCTTACGCGCAGACTCCGCGTCACGACGCTCCCTGACGAGCTTGAGACGCTCGAGATCGGCGCGCGCCTGGTCGGTCTTGCCCTCTGCGTGCAGCTTCTCGTACCGCTCTTTCGCCTGTTGCTTCTCGAAAGCCTCGCGCTCACGACGGGACAGCTGGGAGGTGTCCTGCTTGCCCTTGCCCTTGGCGGCGGGTGGTGCGTCGGGGTCGACTGGGGCTTTTGCGGCCTGCGTGCGGGCCTTGACGGTATGGTTGGGGTTCGCAGGCATGGCTTCGTCCTCGCTGCTCTCTTCGTCCGACGTGGGCAGGTCGCCGGCCTCGGGGACCTTCTGAGACTTCTTTGCTATCGCAGCCTGCTTGCGGGCTTTCGCAGCATCACGGCGCTGCTCACGGGTCAACTCCTCCTGGGGCTTGTCGCCGCCCTCCTCATCGCTGGACTCCTCCTCGGAAGACTCTGCCTCGCTCGACTCCTCGTCAACTTTTGCGGGCTGCTCCTGGAAGACTGTTAGCTGTCGTGCCTCGTTCGCCGCGTTTGGATCTACCTACGCCCCACATGCCCATAACCTCGCCTTCTGCGTTGAGCGGCTGCAAATCTCTCGAGAAGTGCTTGCCGCCTCCGCGCTTAGCCTTGTTAAACTTGCCACCGCGACCGCGTGCCGAAGACATGATGTCGATGTGTGTGACTGTGTGAACGGTGTTGTGTTATAGGAAGGTTCACTCGTGCTCGTGTGAGGTCGAGTGTGCGCTAGTGTTGAATGCACTGGCGATCAGGTGTCGTGTGGTGGCAGGCGTTTACGTGGAGAAGAGGAGTTGGGTGTTTAGAGTTGGTTTTCGGTAGAGGCGAGATTTTGAATGAGAACCAGAGCAACCCTGAAGAACGGCACGTTAGGATTTCACGCTTGAACCAAAAATCAAAAACGTACGGTACCGTTGGTGAATTATCCAATCAAAGAGAATGCTCAACCCTGGTACACAACAGTCACCCTCTGCCTTCACACAAATTCCACCCCCGCCATGTCAGCCCCACCATCATCACACTCCTGCTCCCACATAACATCATCTCCTATTGGTTGCGCGACGAGGATGTCGGCCTAGCCGTGAGAATACTAGCGTTGGTTAGTCATCGCAAATCTCGATTTTGCTTACCTCGGACGCGGCCCTAGAAACTTTTCTTTTCTCCATACATAAACTGAACACCTTCGTATTCACTCTGCTCTTCGTTCAAATGAGGATGATGGAGGGGAAAACGGAGGTTAGAACATATTGCGTCCGCTTACCCCCTTCTCTTCGTGGTCTCTGACCTCGTGGAGCGAAGGTAAATAAATTGGACGGTACATACCTTTGTCACCCGCGGCGCGCTGTGTACGTGGCTGGAAACGGCGTATGCACTGAGAAGAGCACGTCGTCCGAGAAAAGCACATCGCTATCTGCGTTTCCATTTTGAGAATGCATATGCGTCCTTCCTTGACGTTCGTTGGTCTCTCCGGTAGCCTCGCATTTCAGACGGGCCAAGCAGCATCCATAGTCCATGCGCTAGTTGGTTCCACGCCTCCATTCCAGTTTGCAACCCGACTTGCTATATTTGGCAACCTCGCGACGAAGTTGCCTGATTCAGCTATCTGTGTGTACTCATACGCTTGCTCGTCCTTACATCGTAAGAGGCGGTCTGCGTGCCGTGCTATTCTTGGTGTGGTGCTGGTGTGCTGGCTGGTAAGTACCACCGGCTTCTTCGGGGTTGAGGACTCTGTAGACTTGATCAAGGCTGCTTCCTGCTCTTTCAAACTGTACCGTTTGTGAGCCTTTCTTCATTTCTTATGCCAGCGAGAGCCTCAGGCCCCGGGTTTTTGGACCTTCCAACATCGATCCGCGAGAAGATCTATACCTACCTGCTCTTACCATACCTTGAAGAAGACGTCACGACCATCAACTACACGCTGGACTGGCCATATCTAGACAACCCGAGTAATACTACATTCGCCGGCCCAACGCAACTCGATCCCTGCACATGTCCTCGTGCTGATCTTAAGCATGAAGGCGAACACATGTACACTCGCTACAAATGCGTTGGCCCAGAAGTCCACTTCAAGTCCCCAGACGAAGGGCTATGGATACTACAAGCTGCCCACGGCCAGTTCAATATCCTCCGTCCAGCTTCAGTTGAACTCTATGAGCGACCCTCGGTAGCCATTTTACAAACCTCGAAGCAGATTCATGGCGAAGCCCTCCCGTACCTCTATCACGAGAGAGACTTCTTCTTCATCACCGGTCCGTGTCCACGGGGCAGATATCAGGCGTATGCCACTCTACAGTGGCTCAAGCAACTGAGCGAAAGAGCAAGGGCGAATGTAGAGATCCTGAGCCTTCTCGTGCAGCCGTATGAAGAAGACTGCAGCATGGCAGATGTGGAGGGGGCGTATGCAGAGCTTGGTACGTACATCCGAGATCAGTTGCCGGGCTTCAAGTGGCTGTGCTTGGATGTCTGGAACCCGTCGATGTACATGGCGACATGCGTGTTCTTACGACTGTTCGATGGGGGCGGGAGGGGCATTGTGGTGCGACAGCCTTGGCAAAACGGTGAAGCGGAAGTGTTTGTTTCGAAAGAGAGCTTTTTGAACAGCTTCGAAGAGGCAGAAGAGTAGATACTGAGTCGAGTCACGAGGTACTGCGGATATGTCGTAGTCCCGGTACACATGTCTGTTCCCCAGCTAGACCTCGCTTGCAATTAAAGTCGCTCACAAGGTCTATCGACTATCCAGCTTCGTACCAACATATCAATGTTCTGAGTCGTTGTATCATAGCCAACTTTATACATATCTCACGATTTTCATTTCCTTCCTGTAGGATCTTGTGAAGTCCTTGGTCCTGTAACGTGCACAACCAACTTCCAATCTGCAGTACGATAGGCTGGAGACGTACGAAGCCTCGATGCCAAAACTTGTTGGGAGAGTAAGCTGCGGACCGATTGAAGAGGGGTATAAGTAGTACATGGGACAATCGGCTAACGCTTGTCAGCCTGCGCAGTGCCTTTCGAACTATCTGCTGAGTTCTTAGCTTCTGTGTCCTCAAGGTCGTGTGCAAGCCTGTAAAGCGTGGCGGGCGAGAATGCTTCTCGTCACACGAGCATGGCTAAGAGCGATACTGAATTGAAAAATCGACGTGCCGGCTGACGTTCTGGTCTCGATCCCGACTAGAATTAGTTGAACAGGTTTCTGGCCAGCATGTGTAAGATATTGCACGTCTCCAAGGCGATCTCGGTCAAACCCCAGACGTGAAATGCGTTCTTTGCCTGTCGCAGCGTTACAGATCCCAACTTCACAACAGCTCCCCAAAAGGAATTTGGTCATCATCAGAGTGCAAATGTACTTTGTGCCACGGCTAGTGAGACGTGTCATCAAGTCATCACCTGCCCATGATGTTCACAAGAGGGGAAATTACGATCCATCATATTAAGCATGGAGAGCGAGCTAGATAATTTGTGATCAACTCACATTGAATTAAAGCGCATCGGGAAGAGAGCTATAGACCTGCTAGTCATGTCTAGCCGTTCACCGATGAAAGAAGCCCTGCCAAAATCCGCCAAATCCAACGATCGTACCGTGAAATGTGAGACCAATGTTACGATAGACCATCTTATTAGCGACGAGAGCCAGCTGTTCTGAAAGCGACATAGTCAATTGAACAACGACCTGACCATGACGAACGTAGTGAGATTGGCAACTAGGCGATGACAGCCATTGCCGCAGCACCGACAGCGAGCAGCGAACCCAGACCAGAGTAGGGCACAGCTAGAGCAGCACCATCGGTCATCACTGGGGGAGCGCTGCCCGACGATGATGGGCCAGTAGCGGTGGAAGAGTGGACGGTGGTTGTACCGGGAACCGACGCAGTGGAGGTCTTGATGCCGGTCGAAGAAGCCACATCAGATGTCGGGACGCCAGATGAGGGAAGGCCGGACGAAGGAACCTCGCCAGAGGGTGTGACAGGCGGAACGACCGTCTCCGCGGGAGGAGCAGGTGGGACGACCGTGGGAGTGTTGACAGGAGGGTCGCTCAGAGGAACGGTAACCGTAGACTGAGGCGGAGTGACCGGAGAAGCGGGTGGAGGGGGAGGCGGCTCGTAAGAGGGACCCGCGGGTGGAGTGGAAGCAGGCACACCAGGCTCGCCGCACACGGTCTCAGTGACAGTCACAGTGACTGGGGCGACACAAGCGGCTACGTTTCAAGTTAGCTGGGAATACATGGAAGCGGAAATTGCGCTTACTGTCATGGGGACCAGAGTGAGCGGCGGCAACGCAGGCGAGGCCAGCTGCAATGAGAAACTTGAAGGCAACCATGTTGATAGTGGTAAGCGTAAGATTGGTGATGCGGTAAAGCTGGAAGTATGTTTACTATTGCTGCAGCGGTGACGAATGCTTGCACGATGAAGTTGAGGGTGTGTCGTGGAGAGAACGAGAAGAGGATGGGAAACGGCAGCTTGATATGGAAGCTAGGCGCGTGCGGCGTGACGCGTTTGCTGCAAATTTTCAGTGTGCAATGGTGACGCAGGGACCAGGAAGGTGCTCAGAAGTGAGAGTGAAAGAGAGGCCGGCGGCGAGGCGGGGAGCAAGCGCGTCTGTGCTGCGTTTCCAGAGTGTCACCACCTCGTCCACACAGTGCAACATCGCTGTCACGCAAATGCAAACAGCCTAAATTAGTTTACTGGTTAGTAGCATACTGATCCAATGATATAGCTGTGTATCCAATGACCTGTGTCCCGGCTCAACATGTTTAAGTGGACAGTGCGACAAAGCCTTGCCGACCGCTAAACAGTGAAAAGGCCGTCACGTGCTGGAGACGCGTTTGATGACCTACTCGTTGAGCTGTATGTAAAAATTCATTAATGTGCTTAATGACGTAGGTACTCGGGTTCCTGCATGTCGCAAGCCTTTGCGTCTTGTTCTCATCATCGTGCTGTTTGTTATGGTCCCGCAGCGACTTCCCTCTTGATCAGCAATCGACGCTACGAGCTTGGCGCTCTCGCCTTCTTCATAACAACTTTCCAGCTCTCGACCTGCCTTCTTCTCTTCACCGACTCCCTACACTCGTTACAGCCCAGGGCAATTGACCACCAGTCTGTTACCACTTAGCCCGTGTCCACTCCTTATCCCCTCACATCACTGCCTGCAGTGCCTCACCATGAAGGCTCTCCAGCTAGCTGCCCTTTTCGGAGGTGTTGCATCCGCCGTTCAGACTCTCGTCGGTCGAGATGGTGAGTACTTTCCAGCTCTTGCATGTCACTTGCAGCCTTGCTGATCACAGACTCAGACGGCACTACTACCCTTGTAGTCTATACCACGTCAACATACACCATCACCGAGTGTGCTGCAAGTGTTATCAGCTGTGCCGTTGCCAGCGCTACAGAGCTGTTCACGTCGACTACCGTTGTGAGCGTGACGGCGACGATCTGTCCAGGCCCCTCGGCTCCTGGTCTTCAGTCATCACTCTCCGGACAGGTGCCATCGTCTTCAGCTATTGCCACCAACCCGCCGGTCATGACGAATACTCTTTCTGACTCTGTTCCCACCTCTTTCCCACCAGGTGTTTCCTCGAGTGCTTACGCCCCACCTGTTCAGAGCACGGCTTCGCCTACGGGTCCTCTGCTGTCGATTGGCGTCTCCGTCAGCCTGGGCGTGCCAACTCCTTCCCTACCAGCTCAGAGCTCTGCTTTACCTACAGGTCCTTTATCATCGATCGGCATCTCTGGCAGGCCAACCACTTCACTACCAGTTCAGAGCTCGGCTTTGCCGACGGTTCCTTCGCCATCGATTGACGTCTCTGTCAGTTTGGGTGTGCCAATTCCTTCACTACCAGTCACAGGTACCGACGCAATTGCAACTTCGTTCCTGCCGGAAGTATCTGGGCCTTCGAGCGTCTACAATCCTCCTAGTCCAACCCCAGCGCTGTCCGTAAGCTTTCCAGGCTCTGATACACTCATTATCCCACAACCTAGCCTAAGCGGATCTGCTCCACTGACTGGCAGTCTCACCGACTCGATACCCACCTCTTTCCCTCCTGGTGCATCAGCACCTGGTTCTTCGATTAGCTACGACCCTCCGCAGCTGTCAGCAACTACAAATCCAGCTTCAGGTCTGCCTATCACCGGTACCAATACCGACGCCGTCCCCACTTCTGGGTCTACGCCTTCGAATGGTTTGGAGCAGTCACCAGCGACGAGCACCACCACAACGGACGCTGTACAAACATCTTCTGGTCGAGGCCCGAGTGACGGCCCTTCAAGCGGTGCTATCACGCCATCTGTGTCCAGCGTCCCCGACGCGGTCCCAACTTCTGGATCTCGCGGCTCCAGCATCGATGCCAGCGCTTCAATCCCGCAGTCACTTCTTCCCGCCACAGATTTCGTTCCCTCTTATGGAGCCCCGCCCCCAAGTGCTAGCCCTTCGAGTGGAGCCGTTACGTCGTCGATTGCCACCGTCACCGGCGCAATTCCCACTTCTAGCTCTGTTACTATTCCTGGCACTTCACAACAACCAGGATCGGACTCGGCATCAGCACCAGCTTCGCCATCGGCGTCGAGCTACACAGTCACATATGTACTGCCCACTTCTGACCACTCGAACTCCGGTACTGCTCCATCAAGCGGTCCTGGCTCACCGTCCTCGCCTACCAACACTGCTACTGATGCTGGTCCTACGTCTGGATATCCAGAGTCCAGTGTTCCAGGCAGCGCTAGTTATACCGGTCCAGTTGGCACAAACACAAACTTCTTCCCCGCTCCCTCTAGCGTCAGTGCATCGGAGCTGTCCTCGGGCGATTTTTATATTCATGAAACCACCGCACTTCCCGTGAAAAGCACACCCGGCGCTCCTCAAAACTACTCATCTGGATTTGCTCCGATCACACAGTCAATCTCTTTGACGACTGGATCTGATGGATATCCTGTCGTGACAGCCACCAGCTCCGGCTTTGAGTATCCCGGATTTTCACCGTCAGGTAGCCTGCCTACTGACACTGCTACTGATGCTGTTCCCACAAGCCGTGGCACAGGATATATTCCATCCGGATCCGGGTATGTCTTCACTGCTACCGTCTCTTGAGCCCAGCTAACTCTTGCACAGCTCCCCTCAGGCCTCTGGTACCAACGGCACCGTCGTTTCTCCCTCTCCATCCTACATCGAGATCCCCATCAATGTGGCTCAGACCATCGCTGTAGGCCAAGGTCCCATCGCTGCCATCGTCATCGCGTTGGCGTTCGCGCTCTTTGCGTAAACGTACATTCTCGTCACAAGTGACTTGTGTGAATGTATGCGGCTGATTGCCCGAGCACGTTTTCGCGGCATTGCGTCAATGTTTCCGTTGCATCTCTTACTGAACCCAGCATCGATCGCGTATTCCGGTCATGTGCACAGGTATGGGCGGTAGGCGATCTTTCTAGGGCTGTGTGTTCTTTAGCTGGACAGGTTTTCACTTCAATATGTTCTAGTTAAGGCTGCCAAAACTCTAGTGTATAATATGTAGCAAATTTTGCCGCAGCCAATCATCCTATACATGGTAGTTCTGTGATGTCAAGAAGCGAGTGAGAGTGCTGAAGTTGATGGAGGATTTGTGAAGCTGTCGCGCCGGTGGAAGTTGAGGTGTGCTGCCTGGGCGTCTCACCTGCATGAGGCTAGTCATCGTGCGCAACACTGCACTTGTCTCATCAATCGCATGTCCATCCGTTGTACTGAAGATGTTGTAGCACCGTGCGTTCCTGGGCTCTGGATAAGACTGAAGTTCTGAACGAATCGGGCCTTTCCCCAGATTTCCACCCCCGAACATCGGCACGCAATCGGCGTAGCTTTCGCGTTTCTAAGACCAGAGTTTGTACCGTCAATCTCAGGGCGTCCTGCAGACTGAACAACATTTTCGACATGCCAGTATCTCAAAAGTTTTCCACACATCTCAACTCCCCGGTCATCCTGGATGGCGCACTGGCTACCTATCTGGAAACGCTGGGTGCAGACATCTCTGGTGCTCTTTGGTCGGCAGACATTCTACTCCAGAACCCCTCTTTGATCAAACAAACACATTTGGACTACTATCGAGCCGGCGCCCAGGTCGCCATCACAGCATCCTATCAAGCCTCCCTCGCAGGACTCAGCAAACACCTCAATCTGGATGAAGAGCAGGGGAAAGATGTTGTGCGAAAGAGTGTAAAATTGGCGCAAGAAGCGAGAGACGAATGGGTTGAAGAACACACCAAAGATTCGAGTCCGGCAGAGAAGTCACGCATTCGAAATCGGCTCTTCGTAGCGGGCAGCGTAGGACCCTACGGCGCCTTTCTCGCCGATGGTAGCGAGTACCGCGGCGACTACCAGCTCGCAAAAGATGATATGAAAGCCTTCCACCGCGGCAGAATGCAGGCCCTAGTCGACGCCGGTGTGGACGTGCTCGCGTGCGAAACCATCCCCAGTCTGGGCGAGACACAGGCCCTGATCGAGCTACTGCAGCAAGACTTCCCGGACTCGGAGGCGTGGTTCACGTTCACGCTGCGCGACGCAGAGCACATTGCCGACGGCACGCCGCTAGTGCAGATCGCAGCGCTTTTTGACGACGCGCCGCAGGTCGTAGCCGTGGGGTTCAATTGCACGCCAGATGACGTTGGACTTGCGGGGCTGCGGGCGCTGAAGCCGTTGCAGGAGGGGAAGCGTTGGGTGATGATGGTGTATCCTAATTCGGGCGAGCAGTGGAATGCTGCTGCGCGGGAGTGGGAGGGGCAGAGGACGGAGGGGGGTCAGCTGGCGGCGAAGACAAGGCAGTGGGCTGATGCGGGAGCGGTGTTGGTGGGTGGGTGTTGCAGGACGACGCCAGAGGATATTGGGGTTATGAGGAATGTGCTGCAGCCGGGAAGTGCTTGAGACTTTCGGCTGAGCTAGTTGTATTGGCTTGTATGTCATGTGACATACTCCTCGGTGTCCCTTCGTGGGCGAATAGCTATGGTATCTAGACAAGCAGACCTTTTGGGGGTCCAGGCCCTGCTGTAGGCTTCATCATCCAGTCGAGCAATGCCATTGGATGTGATCCGATATGATAGGCCCTCTCAAGCCCTTCTTTGTAGCCTGATGGTCGAGTCGACTGGTGAGTCCGCCAGAATGGGCCTCGAGGGCTGGCCCCGCCCGTCAATCCACACAAGTTCTGATGAACGGTGTCCATGGACTATCCGCGATATGTGTTTCCAGAAATGACCGCCCTCATCTCTTCACCCATCGACCGCCATCTCCTCCCCTCCAGTCTTCCGCCCACTCCTCTCCAACAGCTCATCGAGCACAGCCCTCACCCTGTCGAGAGTATTGTCTCCCCCCACGAGCCCAGACGCAACCTGTGCATTCAGCCACCCCACATCAAAGTTCCCATACCCTCCATTCTTCACACCTCCATCGGCACCCTGCTTCATCAGCGCCGATTGTTGTTGCTGCTGTTGCGCATTCGATTTGGATGACGTGCTCGACAAAGCAGTGAATTTGGCCATCGTTGCGGGAATGACCTTGAAGCGCTCCAGATCATTGATCTGCTCCACTAATGCCTCCCGGAAGCCTTGCATCACCGACTTTATGGCGCTGCTGAAGGCACGGATGTCGTCGTCGCGCGCCTGGGCCGAGTCGTCGCGCTGCTCGGATTGGATTGGGTTGTTGGTGAGTTGCGAGAGTGCGGCTGCGATCAGAGCGAGGATGTCCGGCAAGTTGCTGTTGAGCTTGTTGAGGGCTTCGATGTGGGATGCAGCGATTTGGCGGTAGGTTTGCTGCGAGAGGGTGGGGGCTTGAGTGTCGGTGGCAGGGGACACGTCGGTGACCATGGCGTCGGGGATCTCGATATCGGTTGACATTGTGAGTTCAGAGCTCTGCGACCTGCTTGTCGCGTAATTGAGGCTGCGCGACTGGAGTGAGATGAGGGAGCTGGTGTGGGGCTAAACCACTTTAGCGAATCTGGTTAGCCGCAAACGCGAGAACGCGCTGCGCGTGCAGCGTGTTTTCTATGAGGATTATGCGTCCCTCTGCACGCTCATACCTCACACATCCACGCTGCCAATCTTTGATACCCCGTGTCGTTTCTACTTCAAATTGCTCAGATGATACCCTAAACTGCATATGCCAGGATTTACACCTCTTAATTCTTCTTCCACATACCACACAACATGGGCGCGCCACGACGAGCAGGCCAGCCCTTCCGTCGGGTTGGCAAAGGCGTGCAGTCGAACTATGGGCACAACAAACGCAAGACCGTCGACGCTGGGTCGCTCCGAAGCACCGAACAAACATCACAGGACGACAAGATTGAAGCCACACGCCTGGCAAACCGCATCGATGAGTCCATGGGCTTCCCTCGTTTCGAGGCCGGCAAGAAGAAGATCGGGTGGCTTGTCAACATGCACTCGACAACAATAGAAGATGAGCACCTGCCGGGCGGGAGGTCGGGAGTGAACTATTACTTTATCGGCGAGGACGGCGACACATTCAAAGCGACGCTGGAGTACGATCCGTACTTCTTGCTCGCAGTGAAGAAGGGGAAAGAGCAAGAGGTCGAGGAGTGGTGTCGAAGAACCTTCGAAGGGCTTGTCAAGACATTCAAGAGGGTGGACAAAGAGGATCTGTCCATGCCGAACCATCTCACTGGATACAGGAGAACACTGCTGCAGCTCAGCTTCGCCAACGTGAACGACCTCCTAGCAGTTCGAAGGGCAGTCGCGCCGATAGTGGAGAAGAACCAGAAGAATGTCAACGCCATGGATACATACGCCGAGGTCGCGACGGGGAATGTGGATATGGACTTTTATGACAACGACGATTACGAATACGAGAAACGATTTACGGCTGTTGTTGAATCTAGCGATTACATCCTTGACATCCGCGAATACGATGTCCCCTACCACGTCCGAGTTGCCATCGATAAAGACGTCAGAATTGGAAACTGGTATACAGTGGAGGCGAAGCATGGCATTATCAGCATCACATGCATAGTGGATCGTCTTACGCCTGCTGACCCCGTTGTTATGGCCTACGACATCGAAACTACAAAACTGCCACTGAAGTTCCCTGACGCTGTCATCGATCAGATCATGATGGTTTCGTATATGATCGACGGGCAGGGATTCCTCATCACAAATCGTGAGATTGTGTCGGAGGATATCCAGGATTTTGAGTATACACCAAAGCCCGAATACCAAGGACCATTCATGATCTTCAATGAGCCGGACGAGAAAGGTCTTATTGAACGATTCTTCGAGCACATCAAAGAAGCCAGGCCAACAGTCATGGTCACATACAACGGAGACTTCTTCGATTGGCCGTTTGTGGAGGCAAGAGCTAGTGTGCTGGGTATTGACATGTATCAAGAGATTGGCTTCCGGAAAAACAGCGAAGATATCTACCAGTCCGATTACTGCGCACATATGGACGCCTTCGCCTGGGTCAGTCGAGACAGTTATTTACCTCAAGGAAGTCGTGGTCTGAAGGCTGTGACTATGGCCAAATTGGGCTACGACCCTGACGAGCTGGATCCGGAATTGATGACACCCTACGCATCTGAGCGACCGCAGACACTGGCTGAATACTCAGTTTCCGACGCTGTTGCAACATACTACTTGTACATGAAATATGTGCATCCCTTCATCTTCGCTTTGTGTAAAATCATCCCGCTGGGTCCGGATGATACGCTGCGAAAGGGTACTGGTACCCTCTGCGAGATGTTGTTAATGGTAGAGGCTTACCAGAAGGGCATCGTTCTTCCAAACAAACATCAGGCCCCCAAGGAAGCCTTCTGGGACGGGCATCTATTGGAGTCTGAGACATATGTCGGTGGTCACGTTGAGAGTATCGAAGCTGGCGTGTTCCGCAGTGATATCCCGTACGACTTCGCAGTAGATCCCACAGCTATTGATGAGCTGATCCGGGATCTCGATGCTGCGCTGAAGTTCAGCATCACAGTCGAGGAGAAGAAGAAACTAGAGGATGTCACAAACTACGAGGAGGTCAAGGGTCAAATCATCGAAAAGCTGATGCAGCTCAAGCAAACGCCAAATCGAAGCGAACGACCACTTATCTACCATCTGGACGTAGCGTCTATGTACCCGAACATCATGACAACGAACCGACTCCAGCCCGATTCGATGATTCAGGAGTCCAACTGTGCAGCCTGCGACTTCAACCGACCTGGGAAAACGTGTGATCGCCGCATGCCGTGGGCCTGGAGAGGTGAGTACCTCCCAGCAAAACGCGACGAATACAACATGGTGCGGAATGCACTGGAGAACGAGCGATTCCCTGGAAAATATGCGAACTCCATGACAAGAACTTTCCAGGAGCTTCCAGTAGATGAGCAGGCTACACTTGTCCGGAAACGTTTGACGGACTACTCGAAGAAGATCTATCACAAGATTCACGACCAAACGACGATAGAACGCGAAGCAATCATTTGTCAGCGCGAAAACCCCTTCTACGTTGATACAGTCGTAGCTTTCCGTGATCGACGCTATGACTTCAAAGGCAAGCAGAAGGTGTGGAAAGGCAAGACTGAGGATCTGAAAAAGGCTGGTGCATCAGCTGCACAGATCGAAGACGCGAAGAAGATGGTCGTCCTGTTCGATTCTATGCAGTTGGCGCATAAGGTTATTCTCAACTCCTTCTACGGCTACGTCATGCGCAAAGGTTCACGTTGGTACTCCCTGGAGATGGCCGGTGTTACCTGTTTGACGGGTGCGCGTATCATTCAACTTGCCCGATCTCTGGTCGAAAGAGTCGGAAGACCGCTGGAGCTGGATACTGATGGTATCTGGGCCATTCTGCCTGCAACATTCCCTGAGAACTTTGCGTTCAAGATGAGCAACGGCAAGAAAATGACCATCTCCTACCCCTGCACGATGTTGAACCACCTGGTCCACGAACAGTTCACCAACCATCAGTACGAAACACTCACAGATCCGCAAACATTCAAGTACGATAAGCATAGCGACAACACCATCTTCTTCGAGGTCGATGGGCCTTACAGAGCTATGATTCTGCCCACATCAAAGGAGGAAGACAAGAACTTGAAGAAGCGCTACGCTGTGTTCAACCACGATGGCAGTCTTGCGGAACTAAAAGGATTCGAGGTGAAGCGACGTGGTGAGCTGAAGCTCATCAAGAATTTCCAGTCGCAAATCTTCAAGTTCTTCTTGGAGGGTACTACGCTTGAAGAGACATACGGCGCTGTTGCGAATGTTGCCAACCGTTGGCTCGACATCCTGGATACACGCGGTGCGACACTAGCAGACGAAGAGCTTGTTGATCTCATTGTTGAAAACAAGAACATGACTAAAACGCTAGAAGAGTACGGAGCACAAAAGTCTACTGCTATCACTACCGCCAAGCGCCTTGCTGAGTTCTTGGGCGAGCAGATGGTGAAGGACAAAGGTCTGAACTGCAAGTACATCATCTCCTCGCGACCCCGAAATGCTCCAGTCACCGAACGTGCTATTCCGCTGTCCATCTTCTCAGCCGAAGACTCTGTTAAGCGATACTTCCTCAGAAAATGGATGCGCGAAGATCCGGGCGAGATGGATATCAGGAGCATTCTGGATTGGAACTACTACCGTGAGCGTCTGGCATCCGTCATCCAGAAGCTCATCACCATTCCTGCGGCTTTGCAGAAGATCAAGAACCCGTGCCCTAGGGTGCCTCACCCCGACTGGTTGGCCAAAAGGATCCGTCAAAAGGAAGATAAGTTCCAGCAAACCAAGATGACGGATATGTTCACCAAGAGCAAGAAAGCCCTGACAAATGGCGATGCTAATATCGCCAACAACAAGCTCTCCGGAGACCTCGAGGACTTCGGTACGCCCAAGTTGCCGCAGATGAAGCGAGGCGCCGCAACGAAAATGGTCGCTAAGCGGAAGGAACCTGAACCAGCTGTGCCTGTCCAGACAGATCCGTATGCTGCGTTGCCGAAGGTCATGCCTGACATCACCAAAGATTATTCTGGTTGGCTCATGTACCAGAAGCAGAAGTGGAAGATTCAGCGACAAGCAAGAATACGTAGGCGTCAGCTGTTCGGAGAAAAACCAGTGGATAGTTCGGATGCCATCGGCACGCTCTTCAGGAACCAGGCGGAGATGCTGTTCATCAGTACCTGGCAGCTTATCCAGCTACGGCCAACTGAGACTCCCGGGGAAGTCAAGGCTTTCGTCTTGATTGACAAGAAGATTCACACGCTGAAGATCGTGGTGCCGCGCCAACTTTATGTCAACCTTCGCAGCGAGGATCTTCCTAATGTCTCGATCAGTGGCTGTTCCGTGGAGAAGGTTGTGAACCATACTCTGCCAAACGGACATCCATCCATTCATCTCTTCAAACTCCAGATGTCCGAGCAAACATATGTCCAGGAAGCTAACATCATCTCGTCACTCTTCAATCACCCCAGTGTCGAAGGTGTGTATGAGAAGCAAGTACCGCTCAATATCCGCGCCATCCTCGAGCTAGGCAGCACCTGCACATTCGATGAGTCGCAGAAGGGTGCTCTTGGCAGAGGTTTGGAACAGGGCTTTGATCTGTCCTCCTTGCGGAAGATTCCTTCCAAGAAGTCGTACCTCGCCGATGCTTCGTTTACCTACCTTTATGTGTACCATGTCAGCAGTGGAGATCGTAACATTTACGCGGTCTTCTCCACTTCGAAGAGCGACGCACACATCGTCATCCAAAACAAATCGAAGGATGCTCAAGGCATGCCTAATGTCGACAGAATATACACCGATGCACTTCAACGCCGACTGGAAGACGCCCAAGGCGAACCGTGGCAAACGGCCATCGAGTATCAAGAGGATATCCACTTCAAGACGACGGTCGTGACTACGAGACGAAAGGCCTTGCTGGAACTCGGCGACATGATCAAGAAGATGAAGACAGACGAGAGCAAGCCAGTCGTCGTTGTTATGCAGTCACCAAACCAGGAACTGCTGTCCCACGATATTCCCATGCTTAAAGATCTGCCAATCCTGTCGTTACATCCCGACGAGTCAGACAAGCAACTGCCTCCCCTGGGGTGGCAGTCGTTCATCGCCAAGCGTCTGGTGGGCCACTATCTTGATCTAGGTTCATGGGCATCTCACCTCATGGAGCTTGCGCGCTACGGTGATATTCCACTTTGCAATCTGGAAAGCAACGACCCCCGCTTCCTCATCGACATTGCTTATGCTCGACGTCTGCAGAAAGATCGCGTCATCCTTTGGTGGTCCGGTCAGGCCAAACCCGACCATGCCGGCTATGAAAAAGACGATATCCTTGGCCCGCTCGAGACAGTCGAAATGCCATCCATCAACAACCCCGGTACCTACTCTTCGGTCTGCATCGACTTGAATCTGCGCAACCTCGCTATCAACACCATCCTCTCATCTTCTCTAGTCAACGATCTCGAAGGCGCAGACAGTGTGTCGTTCAATCCTGCGGCGCCACTTGACTCTGCCGATGACGGCACTAACACCATCTACTCTGACAATGCATTCGCATCTGCCGGAATTACTGTCTTGCGTGAGATGGTCAAAGCTTGGTGGGTCGAAGCCATGGGCGCAGGGAACGGATACAGCATGGCGGACGTCATGGTGCAACACCTTGTGCGATGGGTCAGTTCTCCGGGCTCGTTCCTCTACGATCGCAGTCTGCACTACTATGTGCAGATGATGAGTAAAAAGACGCTTCAGCAGCTTATGTCAGACTTCAAACGTGTGGGAAGCCACATCGTCTTTGCCTCGCCCAACCGGCTACTGCTGCAGACGACCAAAGCTGAGGTTGGCAATGCATACGCTTACAGCCAGTATATTATCAAGACCATCAAGGCGAAACCGCTGTTCCAGTTCATGGACTTGGAGATCAAGGAGTATTGGGATTACCTCGTGTGGTACGATGCGTTCAACTACGGTGGTCGAGGTACAGCTACTATTGTCGAAGAAGACAATCAAACGCTGGACGACATCATGTGCTGGCAGCTAACGACTTTCTTACCTCCAACCCTGCAACCAGTCTTTGAACAGTGGGTCCTCGAATTCATCGAACTCATGCATGCGCGAAAACGTCCTCCCCCGGGCCCTGACGGCTCGACACCACGCCTCACGCAAATCCCTCTACGTCCTCTCACAATCGACCCAGACGAGAAGACACAGATTCTGCCTAAGACCTTCACAAAGGGTCTATACAAGCATATCTCAACTCTCCTCCGCCGACAGCACACAGAGATTCTGCATCCTGAGCTTGCAGCAGACTACGCGTTCCCATCTCTCCCAGGCTCCCATCTCAAACTCACAAATCCCGT
Source organism: Boeremia lycopersici (assembly GCA_022609225.1). Lineage (NCBI taxonomy): Eukaryota > Fungi > Ascomycota > Dothideomycetes > Pleosporales > Didymellaceae > Boeremia > Boeremia lycopersici. The sequence goes on from JAGKPY010000076.1 coordinate 73,770, forward strand.
ACTGCAGCTCGTCAAGAGCATATGCCAAGTCCTCTCCCTCGACCGAGCCATATCCCTCGAAGCGCGACTCCTCCGCAAAGAGCTTCTGCATCTGTTCGAAATCCGCGAATTCAGTGCCGAAGCCACCTTCGCCAATCCCTCCGCGTCACTCGTCGTGAAAGGTGTCGTCTGCGATGAGTGCACCAGCAGCCGCGACCTCGACTTGTGCCGCGACGCAACTCTTCTCCCTCCCATCGTCGAGGCCGACGCGCCCGCCGTGCTTCCCAAGTGGAAGTGCGAGAACGACGTCTGTGGTGCCCCCTACAACAGGCTCCGCATCGAGGAGCAGCTTGTTGCTGATGTGCAGAGGTACGTGCTTGAGTGGTGCACACAGGATCTCAAGTGCGCAAAGTGCAAGAGGTTGAGGAGTAATGAGTTTATGGAGCACTGTGCTTGCGCGGGCGAGTGGGTGGGAACGAAGGACCGTGGCGAGGTTAAGAGGAGAATGGATGTGTACGCCAGGGTGTCTGGGTTTTATGGACTGAAGATGGTGGAGGCGGTTGTGCAAGAGTGTTTGGAGGGGCTTTAGATGTTTTGGATGAGCTTAAGCATAGCATGGCGTTAAGGGTGACACACGTTGGCATATCATAGTGTCTGGGTTCTTGGGAGTACTGCTGCAGTCGCAATTCATGTTTCTTGAAGATACCTTTATCATGAATCTCATTGCTGTGTTGATAATGAGCGTGAGTGAAGCGGCACATCTACAACAGTAGCTCGAGTTTCGTCCTTCACTCCCTTGGCTGACTTGACTAACGCCCCCACTTGCGCCAATAAACTTCTCTCTGTCTAAAGCGCGCACACATTTATGCTCAACACCACGCGAACCTTTACTCACAACATGGCAGATGCCTCTCAAGAAGAGCGTGGTCGCAGTGAAACGCCTTCGACTGGCAACACACCGGTCCATCCAGCTCACTTTGCAGCGCCTACACACCGTGCTTCAGCAGCTCCCGGTTTGTAGCCATTCTAATCATCCCTAGCTAGGGTCCATCAGAATTGACGTGCACCAGATATCAATAAGCCTATCGACGCTCAGGCGAGCATCACGGACAGTGGCAACAAAAGCCACACAGTCAAACAGATGATAAGTCCACTTTCGGACAAAAGCATTCTCAAGACTACGAAGGATACTGCGGACGCAGGCGACAGTCTTCTGGGACCAGTGCGGTCCGTCCACCTCCAAGACATCGACAAATTCATCACACGCTCAGGGCTAGCGGACACACTCGACCTGCTTCCAGAGCCTAGTACATACACCTTCGCCGTCTCCAACAACAAGGGATACTTCCAAGACAGAAAGCTGCTTTTCCTCGGCGAGACGGCGAACTTCCAGAGCTGGGCGCGGCTCAAGTCGTCTCCGCTGAGGCCAGACGATGTTGAGTACGTCCACTTCAGCTTCCTCTCGAACAGATCCACGGCAGCGAACTATCTCGATCGTCTGCCGGTGAACATGTACCCGTTCAGAGTTCTGGCGGAGAAGGGCAACAGCGCTGGCAAAGAACAGCTCACTGTGCTTGTACGATATGTGTTCAGAGAGGCTGCGGGGTTCCAAGGATCGTTTGACATGGACTCGAAGCACACGTTGAAGAGCGCGCTTGTTGTGATTCGAGATGCCATCAAGAAGGCTGGAGGTAAGTACGAGGCGTCGAATCCGACAAGCATTTGCTGACATGATCGCAGGCGCAGAGAAGCTGCTCGACATCCACCCGCCCACCAAGCTCCCCGAGGGACTATCTTACTTCAGCAACTCCACCGCCGCAACAGCTGACACTACGATCACCGACGACTCGTCCGACGCTGAAGTCGTAGTCCACAAGCCCTCCATCCCACCGTCAACCCACAGAATCTTCTCGGTCCCCGCTATCACCAGACCCAGGAAGCGAGCCAGGCCAGCGAAGACCCACCCAAACCGCGTCACCAAGCCCACAACTGCGAAGAACGCACACACAGGAACGCGGAAGGGTGGCTCATCGACCCCAAGCCAAGCGCTCTTCGACGCTTACTACAACGAGCTCGACGAGTACAAACCCACACCCGCGAGTCTCGCACACACGAGGGGACGCAAGACCAAACCCACGACCCCAAGCAACGCTGACCACGACCCCGTTCTCTTCTACGACGAGCCCGAGCCCGAGCCCACCCAACCCCCAGCCAAAAACGAGTCCAGGCCCAAGCCCAAGCCAAAGCAAACCCCAGCCCCAGCATCCCAGAGCATCACCCCCGCAAAACGCCCAGCTCCCTCGCCCATCTCCTCCCCCCCAAGCCCCTACGCCGCGCTCTCATCGTTCGAGCACGAGCGCGCCGCGATCGCGGCCGAGAAAGCCCAGATTGCGCAGCGACAGGCTGAAAGGCAGCGGGGCGAGGAGGAGGACAAGGAGCGGTTGCGGTGGTTGGGGGAGCGTGAGGGGGTGGTTGATGGGGAGGAGAGGAGGCTGTTGGAGGGCAGGTCGGCGGGGTGGTTGTTGGCTGCTCAGAGGCGGCGGAGGGAGTAGGAGGGGTGTGATGTGTTAGTTGGAGGATGGGCGTACTGTGACAGTGTTCCTGGGGATTGGGGGTGTCGTTGGTTTGGTGTTTGGTGTCTTTCTGGGAGGTCTTACGGCGGAGGCGTGGCGTTCACGGTGCTTTGCGCGAAGATTTTGTCATCTTTGGTGATGCCGAACCACGGGACTGTGTAGTTGAGACTGTTCGTCATATTGATTAGATGCGTGTCGGTAAACGACAACGGATTGTTTACTCATGTCAGACCATCGACGTTGGGAATGTGTCCCGTTACAGATAGCGCCGGAACAGCCCCTGCAAGAAAGTCGCGCTGCCCCGGTCGCGTCCAATCAAACGTCAGACGATTACCTCGGGGCAGAATCGACCCACAACGCCACGAACTTACCCCAGGTTGCCCACACTTTTGGCCGAGGCACAAGGTCTCGCGGCTGGTGCAGCAATATGTAGCCTGAGACGCTCCTTTCCTGCACTACAGGAGACCTTTCCTTCTTCCACACTCACTCCCATATTCACTGAGCCGCATCTGCCCATCATGCCTGGTGCAACTCTTACCCGCGATGCCGTTGCAAAGCACAACACCCCGGAGGACATGTGGTGTATCATCGACCACAAAGTCTACGACCTGAGCGACTTCGTCGACGCCCACCCCGGTGGCGCCGTGGTCCTCGAGCAAGTCGCCGGCACCGATGCTACAACCGCCTTCTACAACCTGCATCGCCAGGAGGTGCTGGAGAAGTACTCGGACCTGTGCATCGGCACGATCGACGGCGAAAAATCAGAGGTCATCGTTCCGCAGCCCGGCGACCTGAGCCCCGTGCCGTACGCCGAGCCGCTGTGGCTGCGCCCGCAGTTCAAGAGCCCGTACTTCACCGACAGCCACCGCAAGTTCCAGAAGGAGGTGCGCCGGTTCATTGAAAAGGAGGTCCGGCCTGTGGCGCAGGAGTGCGAGAAGAGCGGCAAATACATCCCGCAGGAGCTGATCGACAAGATGGCGGACAACGACATGTTGGCCATGCGGTTGGGTCCCGGAAAGCACCTGCACGGCAAGAACTTGCTTGGTGTGGTCAAGGGCGAGGACTTCGACTACCTCCACGATCTTGTGCAGGCGCAGGAGGGTGTACGCGCGAACGCAAGAGGCTTCCAGGATGGCAACATGGCTGGTATGACCATCTCTCTGACTGCGGTGCTGCAGTGGATGCCAGAGAGCGAGCTCAAGACGCGCGTGGTCAACGAAGTGCTGAGTGGTAAGAAGAAGATGTGTCTGGCCATCACCGAAGCTTTTGCTGGCTCGGATGTTGCTGGATTGAGGACTACTGCCGAACTCTCACCAGACGGCAAGCACTACATCGTCAGGGGCACCAAGAAGTGGATCACGAACGGCATGTTCGCCGACTACTTCGTCACCGGCTGCAAGACCGACAAGGGTTTCTCGGTGATCCTGGTCGAGAGGGACGACAACCTTGAGACTAAGCTCATTAAGACCAGCTACTCGACGACTGCAGGAACTGCCTTTGTTGAGTACAACAACTGCAAGGTGCCTGTGGAGAACCTGCTCGGCAAGGAGCACCAGGGCTTTGCCGTCATCATGGCCAACTTCAACCACGAGCGTTTCATGATGGCCTGCGCTGTTATCCGACACTCGCGCACGATCGTCGAGGAGTGCCTCAAGTGGTGCAACCAGCGGATAGTCTTTGGCAAGAAGCTCGTCGAGCAGCCTGCTATTCGACAAAAGTAAGTTAACTCGCAACTTTGGTCGACCTGATGGCTGTGTACTAACAACCTGTAGACTTGCAGAGATGATCTCTCTCGTCGAAGCTAACCAGGCCTGGCTGGAGTCCATCGCATACCAGATGACGCACATGTCCTACTCACAACAATCAAAGCTGCTTGGCGGACCTATCGGGTTGCTAAAGTCGTACGCTACGCGCTCTGCACACGAGATTGCCGACAGGGCAACCAACATCTTCGGCGGACGAGGCATAACACAGTCCGGCATGGGCAAGTACATTGAGGAGTTCCATCGCACATACAAGTTCGATGCGATTCTGGGTGGAACGGAAGAGATTCTGGCCGATCTGGGAGTAAGACAGGCTTATAAGAACTTCCCGAAGAGTATGCTGTAGGCGAAAGTAGAAGCGATGTAGGATAGAGGCGTAGCATATCTAGCGGTAGACACAAACGAAACGGATGTTCTATTGTTGTTCTCCATCTGTCGATCTGGGGTCGGTAAGGTTTCCAGGGTCCCAGGGATCGCAAGCGAACGTGTCACAAGGCCGTTGAAGTTTGGAAGGCGAACGCTTCTGGAGTGTGTGACACTGACAGGTTCGAAATAGTCAAACAGCTTCCAAACATGGCCGCCCCGCTGTGTGTCATTGGGCTGTACGACAACCACACCCATGGAATGCAAAGCAACCTTGGTCCCTGGGTCGGCGAAGCACGTTGGGGAATACAACAATGTCGCTGCAAGCCGATAGCCGAGTGCACATAGACTATCGATCTGTACGCGCCGGGCCAATACTGGTAGACGGGCTGTGTGTAGCGTCAAGGGAGCGGAGCGGTCAAGCAGAGAGCCTAGCGGTGCTGTTTGAAGCAGAGCCTCGCCTTCAATCTCCACGACGAGCTGGTGAGGATCGTCGCTCGGGGATGTCCCTGACGATGGCTCCGCACCCCTGCCCTTGGACTGGTCGTCCAATCGCCAGCGCCGGCACGCGCCTCAGCCGCCTGTGGCGACACTGCCAGCTGCTGTCGGTCCACGTGTTACTTACCCCAAGCGGCCGCCGTGCAGCTGCACCTGCATGATGTGCGTGAGACACAGCGAGATTGGTGGCACAACAATGGGAGGCAGCGCTCTGATAGTGCCGCTGTCGCCCGCTGCAGGATGCCCTCTGGTGCGAGTACGTGTCACCTGCATGCTGTCACCGAGGCAGGTTCGGCGAGGCAGGCAATGCGCAGATGGCGTCGTGTCTTGGTGTTGAGCCTCGTCCAAGGCAACGGGCGAGCACAGGCGTGACATCAGGGGAGCATCGCAACAATGAGGACGAGCGGCCATCACGGCGCGCGTGGAGACGGCGGCTCGATGCGGTAGCGCTGTTCCTGCATTGATCTGGCCGTGAGGCACTGCAGGGTAGCTGGAACTTGGAAGGCCGTGGAAGGCGCTCGACCGCTCATGTCATCTGCCTCACTATGCGCTGCGGCGGTTTGGACGCAGGCCGGCTCGAGTCGCGTGCAAGCGCATCACTCACCGACCGTCAGTGCATTGTCTTGTCATCCGGTCGCCTGGCGTGCTTCGCCGGACTTTGGACTGCTTAAAGGAAGCGCCCCAGCCTGCACCGCCTTTACTCGCCCACTGCTCGCCGTCCTGCTCCCTCTTACCACTTCACCAACCCAGCTACTGCACTGCTCCCACGGCACTCGTTCCCAACAACTCACTCAACCACCTTTCACCACCCACGCCCTCGCCCTACATAACACCCGCTGCCGCCTCTCTGCTGCCGCACCGCCGCCCGAGCACACGACAGCTTCACCTGCCGCTTTCAACTGCGACCGGCGCTATCTCCGTTATCTCAATCACAACCGCGTCATCGTCGCCGCAGCCTCCGCACGCCCAGCACCACCGCCACCGCCGCCACCATGATGCGTCGCTCCAACTCCGTCTCCAGCGTCAGCTCTGCGGGCTCCGACGCCGAGGAGACGATGCACATCTTCGTCAAGACCGTATCCGGCGATGCCAGTAAGTTACACGCTCGGCACTCGGGTTCCGAACTTCGGAATGGCCCAGGCCAGCCCCAGGCCCTCCCAGCGCCATACTGACAAGCGCAGCAATCCCCCTTTCGATACCCGCCAACACGTCCATCTCCACACTGCGCACGCTGCTCGCCCTGCGCACCAACCTGCCCTCGCCCGCCGACCTGCGCCTCGTCTACGCAGGGAAGCACCTGAGCAGCTCCAGCACAACCCTGGCCGACTACGCCATCCAGCCCAACGCCACCCTGCACATGGCCCTGCCGCTGCGCGGCGGGATGCCGCCCAAGAAGATCCGCTGCAGCCACAAGGCCTGCAAGGACGCCGCCCAGCGCATCGTCGGTGACTGTGGCTTCTGCAACGGCCACTTCTGCGGCAAGCACCGCCTGCTCGAGGACCACAAGTGCGAGGGCCTTGAGGACTGCAAGAAGGAGAGCCACGAGCGCAATGCGATCAAGCTCAACAGCGAGCGCACCATGGCCATCAAAGGCATCTGATTTATCTCTCGTTGACTTTGCACCCAAGACGGATGTCTAGACGTCGGCGCCCCCTGTGCGCGCCGCGTGTTTGTGCTTTATTTGCGTTCTTCAGCCAGCGGAATTCGGCGGCTGTTTGCTATGCCTGGCGTTCGGGATCTGGCGAGCGGGCTAATCGTTTGCTGCCCGCGCGCGGTCGGGAGCAGGGCGTTCTTTGGATACACAACTACTCTGCATTTGGTAGGCGGGCGCTAGCTGCGTCGTCGAAATGATATCTTTACTCATCATCTGTTGTTTGGAAATGCCTGTGTAGTGCTTCATGTGATGTGGCGACGCTCGAAGACGGGTCTCAGCTGTGAGATGAGGGCGACGGTTCGCTGCTATCGTAAATACACGCCATCACACATATGTCTTCCCGGACTCCCACCATCGCACACCGATCCCCACACACCCCATAGCACACCCGCCCCTTCCACCATCCACCCACGTCCCACGCCTCACGACCACATATCTCAGCCCCACCTAGTCCAGCCAGCACCCACGCTCCGGCCCAGCCTCGCACCACGATTCGTATACCACACAGCGGACCCAGTCATACTAGTACTTCTACACCGATCGCTCTACGCTTCATTTTTGCGATGATGTGATGGATGTGATGGATATGATTTCACCTCCGCGTGTGGTTCTGCGTTACGCGTGTGGGTGCGGGGCTGCGTCGAGACTGTGTGTCGAGACTCTGCACCGAGACTCTGCGTCGCCGACCTGGTGGCACGCATGCTGTGGCGGGCGCGAGGGTCCTGGTGCGCGCTGTGGGGTTTTGGGCGGGCGTGTTGAGGCGAGGGGCGGAAGTGCTGGGATGGGGTGTTGGGGTATTGGGGTGTGGGGATGTTGGAGTGCAGATGTGTTGTGGTGTGGTGTGGAAATGTGTAGATGCATAGTGGAGTGACATATTGTGACGACGAAGAGGGAGGCAGAAGGGTATGTGCATGTGTACCCTGGTTAGGTACTGGAATAGGCCTGACTTGACTGCGATGAGTGTAGAATGGGATTGTTCAAGTAAGATGTGGGGTGGGAGTGTTCGGGCGAGATGTACTGTGGGGAGAGGGAGTGTTGGAGTGAGGTTTAGCTGCGATGTATCGCAGGAACGCGGCACTGCTGGATTGCGGCACACGGGCTGGTGTATGTTGCGACAAGATGTGGGTTGTAGAACATGAAGTACTGGAGTGTTGAAGTATTGGGGTGCTGGAGTGCTGGAGTGCTGGAGTGCTGGAGTGCTGGAGTGTCAGAGTGCTGGAGTGTCGTTTTCTTTTCTTGTGTTTGCAGTAAGACGACGAAACATTCGTGCTGGACTGTTAGAGTGTTGAAGTGTTCGAGTATTGAAGTGAGATGTGAATTGTAGAGTTCATCGTAACGCGAGAGGTAGTACGGCATTGACACTCTTGTGTGTAAACTAGAGGCGGCAAGGACGGGACGAGAGACGCGCTATGTGGTGGGGGATGTAGTAGTCAGTTGAACTACTTTACTGTGCTGTTGCTTCGGGTCAAGCACCCCCTCTCTCGTCATGCGTGGCTGTTGAGCTGTATTGAGACTATGTCGGCATTGTGAGTGGAAACCAGGGTCGTTATGCTGTAGCCTGGCATAGAACGTCACGAAGGGCAAGAGGGATGTGGAGGGAAATCGTTGGTGAAGCGAGTTCGGTATATATAGCACGCTGTGGCATTACGATGAGATGAGTATAGATAACGGAAGTAAGCCGGCCTTACCGATTCTATAGAGTGAACGCTGATGCTCAAAGACTTATTGATATTGGCGCCCAAGCAAAGCCGGGGGTAAGGATACCGGCTCGCTGGGCTGCACTTTCGCGACTTCATCTCAAAAACCCATTTACTGTGATGAGAAGCTGCGCCGAGGAAGCTTGAATCTTCCCTCCGGCCCATCTTGGGCTTTACTAGGTGTTGTTCCAACGTTCGGGCCTACATCATGCGGGACAAGGCGCGGCGTGTCCTGGCGCCCGGGAACGGTGACCTGGACTGTCCGTGGCTCCGAAGCGTGGTGGAAAGAGCAGGCGTTCGGCACCCGGCCATCTGGGTTCGTAGAATGACTCGATCACGGTGTTCTGTCGGGCTTGGACGGCGTGGCGCATCGCTGTATGGGTGATGTTGTCACCTATCGACTTTAAAGATGGGAAGAATTTTCAGAGATTTGAAAATTCTATCATGATCTGTAACATGACGTTTATCGCCACAACTGCTTGGCCCAACATCGTGGTCTGTGGCTGTTGATCTTCGCTCAGCGGGCATGCAGACACAGCGTAGCGTACAGTGTACTCTAAGGACTGAACAACGACGTCAGTTTCTCGCTTCTTCCTTACCTTGCTAGTCGGGTGGCTATAGTTTAACATGGTTGCGGAACAGACGGGTGGCGTGACATTCGCGGAGCGGACGCAATCTATTGAGGCGGAAAGCGGCACGGTTTTCTCACAGCCCTCAACTCTGCCTCTGAGCAGTGCTGTGGCGTTGTCAGGCTTTATATCGGAATTCGACTCACTCTCATTCTAATTCAGCGGTCAGGCGTTCATGGTAGCGTATTCCGCGTATTCAAAGCGATCAGGGTCTGTCTGGGCGGCCTTGTGAGATGAGACGGATTCTCCTGCTTGAACTGTTGCGCTCCGCTCCACCCCCAGGTTCTTCCGGACAGGCCTCGAATGCGCATAGCTGCGGAGCACGGAGCGGGCGCGGACAGGTCGCGGAAGACTCTCGGTGGAATGGCGGTGGGCTGATGCATGGCGAAAACTGTGCCTTGTCCACTCCGTGGCGTGACTAACAAACGACGCATGCCGAGCATGCAAGCGAGGTGCTGATGGCCTGACACTCTGTGGCTTGGTTTCCGCTCCTCCCCGCCCGTATTTGTTTATTCGCACAGCGCTGTGGTCCGATGTTGTCTTGTGTGCCTGTGCAGCTTATCGTGCCGAGGATTGGCGGTCTTGAGTTTGATGATGATTCCAGCGTCGTGAATTTATTTTAGGTTAGTGTGCACGTGCACACAGCCTGCCGTGCTCGTTGAAAGAGCCTTGGGCATGAAGAAAGGGGAAATACATCGGGCTGAGCTGACCGGTCATGCTGGTAGATTGTCTGGGTGTTTGGGCAGAGGATTGGAAGTAGGAAGCATTGACAGTGGGAGGGTTGTGCGCACCGACACGGGAGCAGAGTAGAGCCTATTCATCGCGTCGGCGAACATTCGTATCACCGCACAGGCTCAGGATCCACGACCCACCGAGCCCAAGCATCAGAGCAGCTGGAAGATCACTGTTAGTGTGGCGTTTTGGCCCTCAAACGCAGTAATGAGCACAAGGTTACGGACATCCAGAAACACCATTTGTTATCAGCCACACTAGAGCTGCCTACCGCAGCTGCAGCTACGGAGACGTTTGGTTCTAGACGCAAGGTAGGTCCGATCATATGGTTTGGTCTTGGTTGCCAACAATCACCTGCCGACATGTCGGTTTGTGGTACCTCGTGCGATTCCACCTGACAACAACTCTTAAACTTTATTTGAGCATGTCACAGGTACCTAGCTGAAAGAACAGCTAGAAGCCAAGGGTTAGCAGATGCAATGTTCTCATAGGTAGTGCCGACCAGAATTCCTTGGGTTTCACGGCTGGAGCAGGGATCGACTGGTGCTTGACCGATCCTCGGCCAGCTGTTGGTGTTACACCAGGGCCGCGGTCAAATGAGGATCCGATGCATGAAGACAGGATCTACTAGAGGTGACTGACTGAACAAAGTAGGCCTAGAAGGAGCGTTACAAACTATATCGAAGCCAGCCTATGAGAAGGCGGTGCTGAAACCTCCGATAGTAAGTGGAGGATATGTTGAGACGCGTGGTATCGTGCTCGGCTCTCCACCATCACTGTCTCTTCGAGCTACACGTCAATCTTGATAGTGCATCGAGCTCATACCTAGGTATCTGAAATAGAGTTGCGCAGAGCCGTCTCGAGAACGCAGATAACATTCTCACTGCTAAAAGGATGATGTTCAGCAGATCATCTGCCTCGTGGCGGTTGCTCGATGCACAGCTCCCGCTTGCAGATACAAACCCCACAACAGGGTAACTTCTGACTCAATTTCTTCTGTCCGCGCACGAGGTATGATGTGCTTGTCGTGAAAGATTTGAGTATAGGTGATCTGCGATACTTAGGGGAAACTCGGGCATGGCTACGCAACCGACCATCGTCTCGAAATGGGCGGTGCGCTTCTGTTTCGGTCGATGATGAGCAACAGTTGCCTTTCATGGACGCGTAGGGGTGAACGCTGATCCTCTTGGCAAGAGGCTCCTCGATCCGGAGACGTTTTCGCCCTCGCTCCGACTCCTGACCAGCACTCCTTCGGCCGCAATCGTGCTTGCTGTTGCGCGCGTTCTTTGTCGTTGCTGCCCTTATCAGATCTGCTCCGCGGTACGTGTTTGTCAGGTATCGATTGATGTCATCTGGAACTTCTAAAAGAGGACAAGTACCGTATCTCACGACTGACTGAAGGTTCACGCGCAGCTCGCTGCAGCACGACAAGTGTACCACGCGTTCTTCTCACCGCTGCACCATGATTCATGGTGAGGCTCCGCTTCCCGCACATCGCAGGCGTTGCAGGATAGGGATGACGACCGGCTGCATCTCCTATCTGCATTGTTGCAAAAAGAACAGCAAGCGTGGAACAGGGTGTCGATCCCTCCCCGGCCCGAACAAGCGGGTGAGGCTGTGTCAAGATAACGAAGCAATTACATCCCGGCAACCGATCCATCTTGGTATTGGCATTCGATGCTGCTACCACGTTGGGCAGGCTGATGCCTGTCAACAAACGCCTTGGGCCACGCTGACGTCTGCTTGCTTTTCGGCCATTGCTGAACGCTGTCCGCGCTGTGCTAGCAGCGCCGAGCGTGCTGCAACGTCTTGCAAACATCTGCCACCGCCCGAGGTATTGCCCAGAGGCTCAGCGGTAGTACTGCAGTCAGCCTGGATGCATTCTTAGCCGTGAGTGACTGGTGGGTGTGTCTGAGGCGGAATGTACATGATTTTCTTGGCGTGTGGAACCTCCCGCGACAGAACGCAGATGCTTCCCGCTGACTTTGCCAAGAAGACCCGCTCCGCCTAGTGTTGAGGAGCCCCTAATTCCCATCGTTGTGAACGGACATGGTGGCACCTGTGCGGCGCCTGCCCGATGATATTAGGTTTGTGGAACGTACAAACGGTCTGTTTGAGCCTATGAGGGCTGCCCGTCGTCACACATGCTGCCAAGAGGAGGAAAGAACATTGCATATTCCAACCATGGTCCGCCCGCGGCCGCCCGCGGAATCCCATGGTAACCCATGATGTTATCGCAGCTGTGGCAATTTTCTCCTCAAGGGACGACTTAGCTTGTAGCAGGTTGCTCCATCTTGCGCCATCGTCATAGACGTGGGTACAGTCCCACCCCCAGGTTGGGATGCCGCTCGTGGGGAAAGTCAACACTAAGATGACACCGGACACACATTGTGCGCTATCTCCCGCATCTGGCCAGCTTGTATCCAGGGCAGCCTTGGCTGACTACAGTGGATGTCCGAGCGCGTCAATGGGCATCACTCTGAGGCTCCCGGAGTCGAGGACCCTGCCATGGTGTGGGCCCGCGACCTTGGCCCTCCTTGGGGTTGCTCCTTGCGTTGCTTGTGTACGCCTGCGGCTTGCAATTCACCATTGCACGGACTGTTTTACTACCACGTCACCAAGGATAAGGAGCCAGCCACACGAGAACGCGCGTGCTGGGGAGGTGTGGGCCTTCATGTCAGGCCGGACTCGTATCTACATGCCCCGGATCCATGCTTCAAATGCACAAGAGTACATTTGTGAAATCCAGTACATATAACCTTCTCCCTCGCCCGTTGTCTGTGTCAATAAACTTTGCCTCATTACACGTGTTTCTTTTCGAGCGCGCCCCCTCCAACACACGCACGTGTTGAGCACCCAGACATCCAAAGTTGACAGGTCCCTGCTGCCAGACACTTGTCTCTAGTCGCAATTTCCTCATTGAATATTCGCCACATCATAACATGGACAACACCACCACCATGAACTCACAACCACTCGAAAAAGAGGAGCGCAAAGGTAGCGAGGCAAGCTTACCTTTGTCCACATCAACCACCTCTCGTGCTCCATCTATGCGCGAATTTCGACGCGCTTCGTCAGATGACGACGAGCCTGACTGGCCTCGAACATGGCGAGCATACGCCTGCTTGCTGGGGTGTTTCTTCCTCATGTTCAACTCGTGGGGGCTGGTGAACGCGTACGGAACCTGGTCTTCCTACTATGTCGGCCATTCATTGCGCAATGTCGATCAACTAGAGTTGAACCTCATTGGTAGCTCGCAATGCTTCCTTGTCCTGCTTCTTTCCAATCCAGTTGGTCGACTCCTGGATGCCGGTCACTACCGCAAGGTGATCGGCTTCGGCACGGTCCTCGTGCCTCTTGGTCTCTTCATCCTCTCGGCTGTTCACCCTTCCAGCGTCGAGGCTATCGCAAGCTTTGGCCCAATTTGGGCAACCCAGGGCCTCGTTGTTGGCCTAGGAATGGCTCCGTTCTTTGTCTCCAGTTCACAGGGTAAGTCACTGTAAACAGTCTTATCGCGACTTTACTGACCAACCTTCAGTCGCTGCCACATGGTTCCCTAAGCGCAGAGGACTTGCGGTAGGGTACGTTGCGTGCGGTGCCAGTATTGCTGGCGTCATCTACCCCACCATGCTGCGCTACTTGATTGAGGCAGTGGGCTTCAACGACGCAGTCCGCTATGTTGCTACACTGACTGCATTGACTTGCATCTACTCCTTTATCTTTGCTACGCCGAATCCAGCTCATGAATTCCACAAGCCTGAGAGCTGGTCCAAAGTCCGCACCTGGTTTGACACAGACGCATTTCACAACAAGGCCTGGTGCTGGTTCACTGCTGCCGTGGCTTTCATGTTCTTTGGTTTTTACCCTGTGTTCTTCAACCTTGAGGAGGTATGTATAAATCGTCTCACAAAGATAGGCGTTTGCTAACAACACTTAGTGGGCAGCTGTCATGGGTTTTGGTGCCCGCAGCACAAATACCGTTGGAGAGGCAGAGCCACAGGTCGTTGACAACAAGCCTCTGCAAACTTTCTGGCTCCTGACTATCATGAACGGAGCTTCTACAGTAGGCCGCCTCACCCTGGCTCAATTCTCCGACAAAACTGGCCCGCTCAACATGCACATCGGCTCCCAGTTTGCATGCTCCATCCTCACTCTCGTCTTCTGGTCCTTGGCAAAATCCGAGACAGATGCCATCGCCTTTTGCGTTGTCTTCGGTATCTTCTCCGGTATGGTTATTGGACTGCCACCCGCGTCCGTTGCCAATATCTTGAGCTGTACCTACACCACTCCCGAAACACAGCCTTTGGCTACAAAAAAGCTTGGCCATTGGGTCGGTATGATGTACAGCTGCGCTGCTATCCCAGCTCTGGTTGGTCCCGTCGTGGCTGGGCACCTCGTCACCGAGTACAACACCTACATCACGGTTCAGATGTGGTCAGGTGCCAATCTCTTCCTGTCCTTCATCTGCATGATAATTGCTCGGTGGTATCTCCCATGCTTCGATGGCGAGAGCTTTGCGCATCACTTCTCTCGTAAGCAAGCATCCACCAAAGAGAAGCTTCGACTGGACAGCGATGCAACTGCAGTCGGTATCGCCACTCCTACCGCCATGTCACAGGCACCTACTCGCGTTCCTAGCAGGATGCCCTCCCGCGAAAAGCTTGATCAGCCGGCGCAATCACCAGAGCGCATGGTTTAAAAGCATGTTTATTTTTCTTTTTTTCGATCACAGAATTTTAGGCGGCGCCTCTGTTCACAGCATGGGATTTCCAAAAACTTTTCATTTACGATCACGTTGAGGCCTGAGCGGGGAGCGTATGCAGTTCGATTCTTTGTCACTTTATAAAAGAACGTAGGCGCATGGAGCTCCCTAAAGGCTGAGGTTGAGCGTCAGTTTACGATATACCACATTTATTCAATATAATCACATGAACCACTATGACCACAATTTGTCCCTCCCTCAGATCAATGGTTTGCGCGATTTCGGTGCATCTGCCCCCGTTCATCGCAAACAGCCTTCCCAAAGGTGCGGGCAGTTGCAGATCTTTTACTGTTCCTCTTGGCTGAAGCAATGCATACCGTACGCGCGGTCGCTGATGTATGCCACGCAGTCGAGCACCCGTTATCCAGGTTGTTATCCATGAGGCAATCGTTTGCGGACTACCCTGCAAAATCAACACGCCCTACTTCACCCGACGTGCACTGCAGATCCCCCGGCTGTGCGTTCGCGGCTTCAGATGTGAATCCCGCATTCACCGGTGTCGGCTTGGCTGGCAAGCTCCGACTTCCGGACAAGGTCCGCCGGAGTGTGAAGGTAACTGCGCAGATCACCTGGGGTCCTCGATGCGAGACCTGGCTCAGTCACGCTGATCTGCATGGACGGAACCTTGTGCAGAGGACCTCAGCCACCGCCGTTTCACAAGCGTCCATGCCCATGGGCGCAGTCAATGGAAAACACGAAAAAGGTTTTGCGACTTTTCGAGCACGTTTCTGCGTAAACCAATCACGAAAGTTTGTGTCATGCATACAAGGAGGGTGATGGTACCTTGGGTTGCTGGTTATTGAGATTAAGTAAGATCTCGCCGCCACTGCCGCAATGCTACGGAAGTGGCTTGCGGGTCACGTATCTACCGTGGACTTGGTCTAGCCTCTGACCCTGGATGGTTAGGATTGGAGCTAGTCGTAGTTTCTGTCCTAGAGTATACCTCAACGGTACGTACGTGTAACCTGCACGAATTCGATTATTGACTTTCTGCTTTGTTGTGTTTATATCAAGTAGTTTTTGCTTGTTTTAGTCGGCATCAGCACTAAAGGATAACGTGCTGCTGTCACAAGCGTAGGGACACGACACATTAAGCGCCAGCAAGCCAGCTCAATTGTGCCAAGAGTTCCGATAGGTACTCATGATTTTTGAACTGAAAGTATGACTCGATTTTAACACAAAGTCGAGCACCGCATGGTCATGCTAAACCGGAACCTATTCATGCGGCTCTCCGATCGGCAAGGTTCGGCACTGCGCTGGAGCTCCGGCTGGTCAGGACATGCTGGCTCTTCTACATCCGTTAGTGAGCTGCAGCCGGTACAAGGGATGGATGGGGAACATGATTACCATACTGCGTGCGTCTTAGCGGTCAGGTCTAGACCAAGTGTAACCTGAGCAGGGATGATGTTTGTGTAACCTAGAGATTGTCAGTGACTTCGGCTGCTGAGCAGGATAGTTAGCGCTGAGACTTGTAGTCGTAACCTCGCCAAAGACTTAGATATGAGACATCCAAGTGTGATCATGCCTTGTGTGAACCTGCCAAGGTACAAAGGCATGTAGTCAGGCGGGCTCACGGATTCACAACTGCCTCCGAGGGAAGAAGAAATGACCAAGAGCATAAACGTCTGCCATGGCATTGTACAACTCTTGACGTTACGCCACATTCTTTGCTGCAACCGCCGCGCAGCCCGCAACAGCCAAGCCTACGATGATCTTGTCCTCACACAGCGTTTTGACTTGTTGTCGCACGCGGAACGCAATGCGGGCGTACGTACGCAGTGGCGCAGGATGTGTAGATCCGTCCATACGTCGTAAAGTACAATCTTGTACCTCTGAGTTCTTGCGCAGATAACTCGAATCATGAGAATGCCGGAGTCCCGTAACGGTCTTGGCGGTCTTGCAATGTGGATACCTACCAAGGACTTGTGGCTGCAGTGATGCGCTCGGCATCGTTCCGCCTGGCAGCTGTCGTACTGTTTGCTGCAGTGTAATCACGGTAGGCTGGTCTCGTGGGGGTCAAGATGTATTGAAGCAAAGCTGTGCTTAGCGATTACAGCTAATTACAGTCCATTAGTGAATAAAAACAGCTTGTGATAGACAGGATATACGAGTAGCCAGAACAGAGCACCAGCAGACAATGCAAGATGTGTAGCAAGACAAGGACGCTGCTAAGAGGACTGTCCAACAAGTTCGTAGACCCGAAACGCCAGCTATGCATGCATGCTGAACAGTGCGCTACCGATGCCGGATGAGAGGTAAACCCGTTATCTCTGGGCCAGATCTAAACTTGCAAAGCAGAATGAAAAGATGGCTGTGATGTAGTACATCGAGACTTGACGCACGTTTGGGTTCTACGATGCCAGCTCTGGATGTGTGATGCTGGGTGTCTGGACGCCCGGCTTTTCTGTATGGGAAGCGATCTCAAGAACACTCGTTGAGCTCTCGCCGCCGTTCTGTACGCTCATGCCCAGCGCACGCCGCGCCAGCTCCTTCTGGCCATTTGCAAGGTGGTCGATAGGTGACGTCGCACTGTCATTACCACCAGAAGCCGAGTTGTTTCTCGCAGCCGTCGGTTGCAACCATGGCACGCTGGTGCATCGTACGACAAGGCGTTCAGTCGTCTCATCTACTGGCGCAAAGTGGTTGCCACTAGTTACAAGAAGGTGAAGGAGCCTAAGGATATCTTCGCGCTTGTAATGCGGTGGCTTGCTGATCTGACTGTTCGTCAAGATGGGGTGAAGGACACGAAGGTACGTATGTCGCAGAGCGTTGGCGGCGCTTGAATCGTGTGGAAGGTCAATTAGGTTTCGAAGAATCACATCGATCAGAACGTGTAGGTCGTTCGTGTAGAAATATTCGGCAGTTGAAGGGTTGCCGAAGAGAAGATACAGCACCTTGAGAATCAGTAGTTGAAGCGAGGTCTCCGACTCTCGGTTGAGAAGAAGAATCAGATTACACCCGAAAGTCTTGTATGTCATACCATGACTTGACAATGCTTTGAGCAACCGGTTGGTCACTGGAGGACGGCCATCTTTGTGGTGGCTGGTGGAGGCTACCAGATATTGCTCATTCATGACCAGCTATTCAGCGATTAGTCTCGTAGATGACATAGGTGTCGGAGCAACATACCAGAACTCTAATGACTGGATAATGGTACGGGTCTTCGGCATCATCAGAGGCGCCTTCAATAATTCCTAGGAGGTACAGGATGAAGTTATCGGTAACCGCGGCTGATAAATGTGTCAGCCGTTGTTAGAATGCTTCAGTGGCTAATTTGGCGTACCGAAGTCTTCCCAATCAAGCCTCTGTACTCGAGAAGACTCGTACAAGAGTTCCAGAAGCATTTGATGCAGTCTCGTGTCTTCTTGCACATCATCGGCTTGTACTAGTTCTACGAGTCGTGGGAAGCTGCCTTCAGTATGCATCATGTCGAAAAGGACATCGTCTCCGCTATTTCGGCCGTCGTACAACAGGAGAGCTGCGACTAGGTGAATGGTAGGGTTATCTTCCTCCTATGAAGATGTCAGCTTCCTCTGCACACGTGTAATGCTGGATGCTTGCGACAGCATACCTGCAGAAGACAGTAGATCATCTGTCGGCGCACATATTGTTTATGTGTCTTGAAGAGCTCGCCCTCCAAGACTCGAAAGATGCATTTCGCCACGCTGTAGTCGGTTTCAAGGTACTCGGCTGTCCTTGGTCAACGATGTTCGGTGTATTTCGAGTAATTATTACATCTGTAGCTCGTGGTGACGTTGAGAAATGCGCGCAGAGAGTTGTCTATACTCTCTTCGTCCCGACATTGTGTTGACACAATGTCGTCGAGCTCTGCGTAGCATGTCAGTCTCTGGTGGTGGGGTTACAGCGGCACAGAACTCTCACCATCCCAGAACTGTTGCTCATTCTCGAGGTTGTACGACACCTCAAATGCCATACTGTGTTCGCGGACCGGCCACCAAAATCATGGTCCCTGACAACGCAGGCTCTGGGAGTTATCGTGCGAGGCGCAAAGCGGTTGATGGTGTTTAGTCGTCCACATCAACACCCAAGCGGCAACCCCGAACAACGGCCGTGGTAAGTGCGTCACCGTACCTAAATAGGAATGGTCGCAAACGTGTCTCTTCCAAGAGATCCTTCACCACTTACGCATCACACGACTTAAGCGTCACTTGACTTGATCATCACTCGACTCGTCATCACTCATATTGATTTGCAACGCTACTGGGCATTGAAGAGTGTGTATAATCTGACTGTACTAACCATTTACACAATCGCATGCAAATACGCAAGTACCTTTGTACCAGCATGCACGCTAGAAGTGAGAACCATCGATAGTAGCTAACTATCATTCTCAATCAAAGCTTTTTTTGAGATACCGAGGACACGGACGGGCCATCTGGTTGCCGTCCAGCTGCAGACATCCGCTGAGGCCAGTCTCGTTCTTTCCTCTGTTACTCGACCTCGCCCTTTGTCGACCAGGTGCCGGTCGCAGACATGTGTCTCCTCAGAACTCTTCCCAGGGACTCATCGCGAATTATGTCTCCAGTTGAAGAATCGTCGTCCAGCCATATCGGCCACGGTGAGCATACCTCAACGATAAGAGTCTGCGTTTGAAAACAGAAAGGCTCGGCCTTGCCTAGCTGTTCGTCGAGAATCCTGAGTTTGTCGTGCGTTGTGACATACAGGGCCTCAAACATCAACTTCAGGGTTACTAGGGCGGTGAACCCGTGGACCCCTCGCTGTAGTCGCCGAAGAAATTGCCAGTCGAGCGCAGGAGCGAAGACGGAGCCCACTGGTCCTCCCGATGATGAGGGGGTATCTGCTCGTGGTATCGCGATCTGGATTTCGACTTCCAGGTGCCGAATCCAGTGTCGAACCCCTGGAGGGGGCAGCCAGAACCCGGAACCGGTCCAGGTCATATCATTTTGGGGCCCACAAAAATGGAAAGTATTATTCGTGTAAAAGGCCAATTGTGCGAGCCTTGGGATCGGCTTTGGGGCTGCGAGGAGAGGAGCTAGGGTGTATTGTGTGAACACTCTTGCTGGAACGTGTTTCCAGTCGCCCTGACAGTGACACTCTGGCCATTCGCACTCTCCCGCCCAGAAGTCGGTTTTCGCAATGAACCCGGGAGATGACAGCGCGTATTCGAGGATTTGAAGGATCAGCTCTGCGGGCAGTTTGGCGAGGAGAGCACCAAATGACTGCAAGGGAAGCGTCCGAGAGGGCTGTCTGGGGACAACAGAGATGCTTGAGGTAGACATGGTGGATGGTAATCAGTTTGATGCTATGATTTGGGGAGTTGGTTTGGGTAGAAGTGGAAGAGAAGATCGAAAGCTGTTATGCAATAAATGTAAAGTTCAGAGGTCGACGACAATATCAATTCTGGCGAACCGTGGTTGGAGGCAGACCCCTATCCGTTTGTATGCCACCTATACTGAAGTTGCATTTTACATTGAAGGGTTGGCGTTTGCTTGGAACCGTGACAAGTGCCCTCTGTTGCGCCGACTGATCCATCATAGCCGTCTCTGCCTAGGTTGTCCACTGCTAAGGCCTTTGTTCATGCCTCAAATGGCGCTGCGTCGGGTACCTGATCATTGTGCAGGAACAAGCCTGCGTCTCTAGACCCTGCCCTGAAGTTCATCGAACCCGTTTTCGTTTGAGGGGTTTCCAGGGCTGCACTCTGGCACTGCACTGAAAGAGGAACATGGCATCCTCAGATCGATTCTCAGGCGTCGCAAGCCAGATGCTATAGCTGGGGCAATCGTTTCTGGGGAGCTGCGACATGCAGAATTCATGAAAGGCTTTTCGAGCAGTTTTCAATTAGTAAACTTTGTTCATAGCATCGACGTCCATGATTGACTCGCTCTCTTCACAAGTTTGCATCTCATTGACCATGGAAGTGTTTCAAGTTTGCAAGAAGAGTCAAGCTGGTATTGCTATGATCAATCTGCGATAGACGATGTACATTGCCTATCCACTACTTATCGCTTCGTGATATCAATCTTCGCGCTACCACTCTTGAGATCAACAACATAGCCGCCGCGTGCTTGTTGAGCACCTGCCACTGTGAAGCCAACTGTACCCGAAGCTGGCTGTTCCAGCCAGACAATAGCAGACTTGGCCTGTAGCGCCTTTGTCGAGACAGCAGAGACGAGCGTGAGGCTGAGCTTTTGCGTCCCTGCGTCATACACAATCTCGCTAATCGCACCGGCACTGATTTCCACTTTCAGTCCTAGGTCAGCAATGAAGGTTCGCTTCCTGACAGCATCCTTGGGCACAACGACAGTTGATGAAGCAGTAGAGCGCGCTTCATCGATATCGCCACCGAAAGCCTGCACACCGAATTTGCTGTCCTTCACGACGTAGACGGCTTGTCCCAGAGTCAAGCCCAGGAAGCCCTGGCCATAGTCGCCAGAGAATGGATCCCACTTCAGTAGCTCGGGGAAAGAGTGAAACGCTGCAGAGGCGAAGCCACCCTCGTCGATATTAGTAAGTGGGGCAGTGTTACCCGCAAACCCAATACGAAGCGCATAGAGGTTGTCCTTGGGGTTCTGCTCGTACCAGTGCAGCATTGGCAACGAGTTAAGACCAGAGCCATAGTGGTGGATTTGACGTTCAATCTGCTGGATCTTCGCGCCATAGATGAAATCCCAGTAGCGGCGTGCATTGCCATTCCAGCCCCAGTGAGCAACAGCAGGCATGTACGCCAGGATACTGCTGATGGCTTTAGATGGGGTTTTGGGAAGATTGAAGTAGTCAGTCCAGTAGTAGACGCCTTCCTGACCAGTACTATCCCAGGCCATCTCGCTACCAAAGGGGATGGCTTGTGTCTCCCACAGATTCGCACGATAGCGCATCGTGGTCTCAAGAGCCGAAGCCTCCTTGGTCATACCTTCTCGTTTGAGGTCCTTGAGAAGCTCTCCGAACACCCATTCACCCATGAGCCCGACAAGAGCGTAATCGCAATTGGCACCCCTGTTTGACAAGCAGTACTGCGTAGTGTTGAATGCGCGACCAAGATACCATGACCACTCAGCTCGGAGCTTTGTCTCAGGGAAGTTCCTAGCAGTTCGGTAAAGGGACCAATAAGCCGCTACAGGATGAACGTAGTTGTATGCTCGACGCGTTGTGTAGGCTCGTGCTTTGTTCCAAGATGTCCATGAGCCCCAGTCAAATGATTGGTATTTGTAGTTGGGTACTGCGGCGGGCTCGTAGTAGAACGCACTTGCGACAACGCTGAAGGTACCGTTCTGCTGCAGTGTGCCTACGACCGTCTCGTGCACGAAATTGTCCACAGCCGAAACTTCAGCTGCGTTTGGCTGAGCGAACTGCTTCATAGCAGTGGCCAGATATGCTCCAGTCCCTGCCTCGTCGCTGATACCAGCAAACCAGACACGGGCATCCTGTTCTACAATCTTGTTGACTTCGCGGTCGTATGTCATGATTGACGGTGCGCGGTTAAAGGGATCTGACGTGTCGTTGAAGTAAGCGGCAGTCGAAAAAAAGTTGCCCATATCAGCAAGAGCAGAAGGAGCTGCTTTGGTAATCTTGTAGTGCACCGTCTGAACCTTACCGTCTTCGTACGAGATCGTGACTCGAACCCGGCCCCATGCTGAAGCTGTTGGGGTAAGTTTGTACGCGGAGTTGGCAGATGCCAATTTAGCAATGGTGAAAGCACCTCCAGCATCGATGTTCTTCACTGGCGATGTATGATTGATATAAAGTCTTGCTGAGCCATCAGCTGGGACAACGTATCCTGGAATGCCAATTGCAAGTGGGGACCCAGCCTTGGTGACCGCGTCTTCGATAGTCTGGATCTTCTCCGCAACCGAGAATCGGAGCCCAACTGAGTATACCTCCCCGCCTTGTAAACTCTTGGAGGTCGGCGGGTTCCAGGGCGTGGTGGCCTTCCACTCGTTTTGCGCATAAGCAAGACTGTGAACCTGCCACTCGTAGTTCCCTTCAAAGGTCTGCGACTGATAGCCGAAGCTGCCTTGCGGTTCGCGAAGAAACCTCCAAGCTTCGAAATGTGTTGCTCCAATGGGCGTGACCACGAGAGCGTTACCTGTGCCTTCCAGATGGGAGACGCGCACATAACCAGCGTCCAGACCAATGTACGGATCGGCAAGGGCGCATTTGTCTTGAGTCTCTTCGGCGGTTCTTCCAGTGAAGATGTTGTTGATACTGACGGGGAACCCGAGACTGCCCAATTCTACACTACCGCTGCCATTGTTTGTGATGTTGAAACGCACAGCAAGGCCATTTTCGTACTGCAACCATTCTCTTGTAACCTTGAGATGCAGTCCACTGGGCAGAGTGGGTGTCAAATCAGCTCCAGCGATCACGCCTCGACCGAGACGACTCAGGGCTGTGACAGGCTTGCGTGCTGCTGCAGAGTCGACACTCGTCCACGCACTGCCACCTGATTTGCGGTAACGGAGAGTAATATCGCCCAGGTGATGAGCGCCGTTGAAAGCTAGCTGGGAAAGCCGATCCGATGGAAGGAAGTCAAACTCATTTCCAGTCGAGTTCAAGGAGGCGAGTGTCTGGGAGCTCTTGACTATATTGCCTTTGAGGCTTCCGGCATCGAATGTGGTAAAGCCGTTCTTGACGCCGAGATCATCCTGACCATTTACAAGCGAAGTGGTCAAGAACAGGAGCGATATGGCAATGCTGCGGAACACCATGGCTGACCGTTAGCCTCAGTGGGCAATGAAACTCGGTGCAACTGATGATAGTTGCTACGAGGCCATACTATTCTACATTCTTTATACCGTGTGCCTTGCACGGAGTAAATGCCGTGTTCATCAAGCGCGGACTATCACTCGCCCGCCGTTTAATGATCTCCACTGTTCCGGCGGACGGGTGTGGGGTAGCGCCGGGCTGTGATAGTCAAACATACGGGTTTTTGATTCCTTTATTGCTTTAATCCTTTGTTGACTGTTCGACGACCACATGATTGAGCACATAGAAAACTGGTCTGAATTGCCCCGTACGCGTTGAGCATATCTCGGTGCTGCTGTTGATACAAGACAACAGGTTGTACGTACTTTTCGGCAGTTGGAACTGGCACTGGCCGATGTGTCGTCGTATGTCGTATGATGCAATGACAGCATCTGGGCAAGATGCGGTGGCCAGCGGAACAGTGCGTGGCGTGAACGACTTTGCCAGCCAATCAAGGAGCGAAGCCGCCGCCGTCCCCACAACGCCTGCCTGTAACTGGAAGGTAGCACTCGCCCCTTCAGTATGATCATCCCAATCCAACATTTTCGTGTTCGCAAATTGGTACTGCTTGCACGAGCGTGCGATTGTTCTGTTCTGCATGGGAAACAGCATCGCGGAGAAACCCATCGCAAAAACTTCCACTTGATGAGCTCAACGTCTGCAATGCAGAACATTGACAAGGGTAACACGAGATTTATATTAAGGTCAAGACTTGATCAGATATTGCTACCAATTTCAAAAGCTAGTAAAAGTCGGACTACGGAGTAATGGAGACGCAAGAATTAACAGATACAGCGCGACGATCTTCCAAGAGAGATTGCAAGCAGGCGACAGCGAATTCTTCCATGTTTACATGCATCCCATTCCGCTTGTTCAAGCTCTACTTCGTTAACTCTGTTCCTGCATGTTCCTGATTTCTGGTTGGAGGCACATCCTTCAGGATGCGAAGTATATTGACTGTTGGTGTTCAATCGTCCCCAATCCTTGGGTAGGTAGGTACTGTGAGCCCCCAGCAAGTGTGACCTTCCCCTTCCATGTCTGTTTTACTCAATAGTATCTGCGCAGAGAGTTGGATTTAATTGCAGGATTTATATCAGCTGGCCGAGTAAGTCTACGCGTCTATTGAAGAGGGTCTTGAAGGGTGGACGTCAGCTTAAACCGGACCACTAACGATGTATAGGTTCCACAAGAATGTAATTGCGACGTCAAGACTGCTGGGATTGACCTGAAGGCTGGAAGTAAAGAAACAGGCACTCTACGGGGTGCCCGCCTTTAATCTCGCCACCATGAGCACGCTGACGACACCTTAAGGCTTGAGGTTGCCATCGTTAATTAAGGACACAGCCTTCTCGAGACGCAAACAACATCCCACAAATCACACCAGGTGTTCTATTCATCTGCCTCCTAGGCTATATTTGAATATAACGATGTGCCGGGGTGCCGGTTACAGACTTGACCAGCGGAACTGTCAGACAGGGCATATTACCAGTATTGATTTAGAAATCAACACAACGTCTACTGTTGCGACACCTTGGCTCCCGAGACATAAAGCTTAGCATCCTCACAGTGGTGACGCACCGGATCAGCCCATCTGCGACGCTCGTTTCGGAAGATTTGCCAAGTGAAGTTGCAACACAGCGCGTATGGACTCATTCATGCGAACGCAGAGTGGCCTGATATAGGAGACATGGCCTGAGTTTGCAAACGGGCTGGATTTGAAAGTCTTGTCTTGATTATTCATCTATGGTATCGTGAAAGTCCGAGTCTCCCGCTGCACACAGTGCGCGTGGACTCGGCTAGGAAGCAACACCACCGCCAATTATGTACAGTTGTAATAGCTTGCAACATGCGTGATATCATCCACCGTTTTTCTTCGTCGATGAATGCTGAATAGTCCCCCAACTTCGTATCTGCAATGTATAATGATCGGGTATAAGTCTCTTCTTGCGCTGCCTCTAGAAGTTCTCCTTACCCCAGACGAAACTGAACCCTGGCTCACTCCACTTGTTACATTTTACGTGCAGCGTGCTTCCCAATCCCTTGGGGCCACAGAAGAACACACCTGCCTCGGCGGGCGAGTGAATCTTGCGGATGGACTTGAAGATCATGTCCCAGTTGGGGCGACCGAAATTTGTTGGTGCGCGCAGACCAGTAATGGCGTCTTGCTCGGCGTTGGCGTCATTGATCATGATGTTCGTTGCGTCGTCGGCCTTGATCTTGGCAGTGAGGTACTATGATGTCTTAGTATTTACGGCTTGAATGCGAGGGGAAAGAATCTGGCTTACAGTATGGATCTCAATGTGATCATCAAGATCTTGCGCTTCAATAGCAAGAAGAAGGGAGCGGAACCACTCGAATGACCCGAAGTCACGGCAAACCCAGAAGAAGTACACCTTCCTCAGTCTCGTACGGCTTTGAGGATAGTTCATACGATACCAGATGCTCTTCAAGATGGATGCGAATGGCGTCACGCCAATACCGGCACCGACCAAGACAGCAACCTCAAATTTGAACACGTCTTCGGATGCCGAACCAAACGGACCGTCGATGTACACACGAGGCAGGATCTGGCGCATAGCAACTTCCTCAGAGTCCTGGTCTTTCTCACCACCAGCCTTCTTGTCAAGGTTGCAACCAAGCGCCTTGCCGAGTTTTCTGGTGAAGTCACCGACCATACGGACGTGGACAGAAATGTAGTCCTCCTCAGGCGCCGAGGTAAGGGTGAATGGGTGGTATTGCCAAATCGAGACTTCGGGACAGCACAGGAAGATGTACTGGCCAGCACGGGTCGTAGTGTGTTCTTTCTTGATCTGGATTTCGCAGACGTTGCTGGGGTGGTGGATGACCTTGGATACGTAGGTCTTGTGACGTCCTCGCACCTCGCGGGCAATTCGCTCGGCAAGGTAGGCAAATCCACCGTACATCCAGTACTCCCAGAAAACACCAATTCCATCGCAGAAGGGCGCAAAGTCAGGCTGGATCATGCAGAATGCGCCGTGGATAGACCAGAAAACGAAGAAGACAATGAACATGTGGTGCGTGTACCAGAAACGCTCGAAGTTTGCGCGACGTGGCTTCTCAGCTGCGGTAAGAGCGATGGCCATCAGGGAGAACAGCATGACATAACCACTCCAGCCAGGTCCTGTGGCTAGGTTGGCGAGAATGAAGCCCATAAAGCCAAGGTCGTTGATGGCGGCGAATTTGGCGAGGTTGTTCCAGTGAGCAATGGTGTGGACCCAGGAGAAAAACACAATGGCCCATGCGACGAGTTTGTGGAATGTGATGTTCTTATCGAAGGGAATGATGTCGTTCAGTGGTGTGCGTCGAGCCATCGAGATCAGGTTCCTGCACACGGGGAAGAGAATGAAGGCTACATCGACGTGTAGTGTCAAGGCTGCCGAACGAGCAATAGGAAAAGTTATGCCAAACTTCGCACGCGTGCCTATGGAGTTGTCCTGTATGATGTGAGTCAATGCTGTCAAACGAGTCTGCTACCCTTACCTTCAGTCCGTAATTCATCATACCGAATACGAAGACCATAACGTGCAATATCGCAAATGTGAAGACGAAAAGTCGTCGGTATCCTTCGTTAACCATCCACACATCAAATCTCTCTTTGCGGGTCAGCGCGCGACCCTTCTCTTCTGACATCTCGCCAGACATGAGCATTCGCGTGAGAGGCGGCCATCTTGACCGCTCACGGCCTGTGAGGGATGAGGTGTAGGACGACATGATGGATGTGGTGTAGGCAAGTGCCAAATTAGATGCCCTTGCTATTCAGAGCCTGCTGAAGGTGGCTATAGTTCACGATGATTGTAAATAAGGACGCAATATCTGCACGCACATTAGAATGGTGAAGGTCGCCAAAGGCGACGACTATCAACTTACTAAAGGTGCCTGCACAGACGAATAGAAAGACAATGGGTATCTTGGGTCACCCGGTTAAAGAGGCACCGGCATGAAAACCGAGGTTCTTGGGCGAAGGGGAAACAAAAGCCTATAAGCATGCGCAAAGCGGAATGGGTATGGCAAGAAGGGGATGGCAGTCAGTCTATCAGAGCGAGGTTATGTGGGTACCGGACATGACGCGTGGAGAAGGCAGCGAAGCTTAACACATGCATCGAAACGGTAGCAGGAGTCGAACCACTTTCGTGCGTTCGTGGTTGAAAAAGCGCGACACAGCAGGGTGCGCAGCCTATGGATGCGCCTCGTATGGGCAAGGTGCGGCGCCCAGGGCGGCGCAGAGCATCGTACGGGCGAATAGCAAGCTGAGCCTCGCTGACATGAGGCTGCGGCACATAGACTGGAAGTACCATGAAACCCGAGCCGATGTGGCGTTTTTTGGCTCCCCTAGTGGGTGGTTGTGTGAGATGTTTGAGATTCGTCGGAGAGCCTGGTCTCAAACGCTTGGCGGTTCGCATTGCCGCTTGCAGCCCGCTTGAGACTAGTTGCCGATCCGTTGTGGTCCTTCTTTTCTCCAACGGCTACACGGATGACTCTGGAACTTCGACGATATTGAGCCATGACCAAGATAACGTGCGGGAGTCCATCGGTGAGGCTAGAAAGTGACAGCTGTAACCGCGACCCTATGCTTAGATCCCCGATATCTCCCGAACCCCGAGACTGCGAAGCACAGCTCCTTCAAGAACATTGGAATATCGTATTTCTCACGCGATTGCTGACCTTCATGTCTGGACCCGCGTCGCTCTTCCCGGTTGCTAGAGACAACCCCAATCCTACGCCCAATACTCCGTCCCATTAGCCTGTGCTGTATTTCTTTGACTAACAAGTCTGGCTTTCGCTCGGCACGATAGCTATTTCTGTTTCAAACATCTGAAGTCTTGGAACTCAAACGCCGCATAGAAACCCGCCTGAACAAGCACTCACAAGAAACAGCGACAGCAGCCGAATGCTTCTGTGGCATCATGAATCCGCTTAAAGCGGAGCAGTGTGTCCCGGGTCTTTCGAGTCCCCACTCGCCACCTGGTAGACAAGCCGCGCAGTGTCAGTAGTGCCGACCCTGTGCTCAAAGACCGTAGTCTTCAGCGGCACGTCAACGATCTTTTAGGCATATCATTGAGCTTATCCGATTTGATAGGTCCAGGGAGGACTGCATTGGCAGTGTATCCTGCGTCCAAATCTCTGGGCTAAGCTGGAAGTCATTCACTTGAAGGCAGCTTCAGACGCGGCGAGGACAGCAGTTTTGATCGAGACTTACGGGACCCGAACATTGACACTGCATCGTTCCACCGCAAGGGATTCCACTAGCATCTTTGATCAGGAATATCAACCTGCTCTCTCTCTATCTGAATAATGTGTGCTTCAATGCCATTGTCTAAAGATGAGAAATCAGAGGCAACTTTGCTGGCCTTTTCCTCACTATTGAACGAAGCGTATGCAAAGGAAACCTGCAACGAGCATCAAAAATATCATAGCGCAAACGAGTCTCTTCTCTCCATGTTATAAGGTCAGCTCGAGCGGATAGCATTGCGATGTATTCATGAAGAACAGGTACGATGCGGACGTAATACTATGCTTCTCTTTCTATTATGCTACGTGGGTATCGCTTCACTGTCTATTAGACGGCTGCTCTCAAGCCAGAATCAGATGCTCATCGCTCCTTCAAAACGCGCAGCGCCCTAAGAGGGTGTCAGTCATACTGCAGAAACACTTCAACCTATATCTACTCACTGCTGCGCATCCAATCGACTGTGACCGTCTCATTGAATGTGCTGGTATGTATTGTGGGATCATTTCTTGCCGAAGCCCAAGAACCCGCCCTTCTTTTCCACCTTCTTCTTTGGATACGCTTTCCCTGTCACGAAGCTAATATAGAAGCAAACGCTGACGAATAGTGACAGCCCGATGATGGTGAGGAGCAATGTGAGCAGTGGCCGAGCATCTGCCTGAACCGAGCGCAGGGCTGTTGGTGTGAGGATAGGTGCGAGAAACTCCCAGGCCATTGCTGAGTATTGAACAAGCTAGTTTGTGTAGAGACAGAATAGACAGCCAGCTGCCACTGAGAAAACAGTAAATGAAGAAGTGAAGAGAGTGACTGCTTGGCGCTGCAAAGTGAACTGACGGCTTAGAAACAACGGAACCTTGGGTGACGAGGGAGCACGAATACTAAGTAGGGCGCATAAGCGGCGCGTTCGCAAACGGCAAATGTCGGATAGTTGACCTGATCTTAAGTGCATCTTGAGACAGGAGGCATGATGTTTATGGGCATATCCAGTCGCGAAGTCCGAGGCGGCGTGCTCAGCCTGACCGGCCAATCCGATGCCGATAGTGTTTCACAGTCGCGGCAGAGCAGGGGGCGGGGTGCGACACCGCTAAGCCTCGGCACACGGCACAGTATGCGTGCGCGTCGTGACAATAATGAATCTGTGTCCAGAGAACTGCGATGATGACTGCTCCAGACTCGACCGATGAAGTGCCAGGATGCACATCTAGTTCACGTGGTCTCGGCTAAACATTCCGTCGGCGGGCGGCCTTATCCACAATGCACCAACCCGTAATTGGTTCGAGAAAAGGCTTTTCTCAGCAGTCGTTCCCACGCACAGGACTCTTGTCTGTTCCACATCGCCAGAAAGCAATCCACCTGTAGACTATCACCGGCCTCTGTCGTAGATCGGTGTGTATTCCGCTTCGACTGTACCCTAACTTTCCAGACATTGCGCACAAAGGACCCAAAAGCTGCACCCCGCACTGAGCCAGACGAAAACATATTGCATTACTACATTGCATCATCATCCCAGACGTTGCTCGACATGGCTGGCACTCCTAAGACAGAGTCTTCTCTTGAGAGGACTTCCTCCCGAGAATCTCCCGAAAGGGGCACGAAGCGCGCGAGTACGTCCTTGTCCCAGGTCTCTTTGCCCATCCAACATGGCGCATGCTGACCCAGCTCCTCCGCCTGCAGGAACCCAGTCGATGCCACCCCCAGAACTGCCAAGGCTCGTGGCTGAACAGCACCAGCCAATCCCCACTAACGACAAGGACTCTCAGCGTCTGATTGTCGTCCTCTGCAATGCCACGCTTGAAACGTATAAAGCGTCGCATGGCTCTGGCCGTGGGCCCGGTGGCAGGGAGGACAAGTACAATCTTCTCAACAGCGACGATCACATCGGTGTTATGCGCAAAATGGGCCGCGACATCAGCGAAGCGCGTCCGGATATCACACATCAAGTACGTTGGAGTGATCTGGCAGTGCAGGGAACGAGGTCAGCTAACGTGGTGCCAGTGTCTGCTCACCCTCCTCGATTCGCCCATCAACAAGTCAGGCAAGCTCCAGATCTACATCCAGACTGCACGCAACGTCCTCATCAGGGTCAGCCCTACCGTGCGCATCCCGCGAACATTCAAGCGATTTGCTGGTTTGATGGTGCAGCTGCTGCACAGGCATCAGATTCGATCGACCTCATCTCAAGAGAAGCTAATTGAGGTGATCAAGAACCCTATCACAGACCACCTGCCGCCCAACTGCCGCAAGGTCACTCTCAGTTTCGACGCAGAGGTCGTACGGCTGAGCGACTACATTGGTAGCCTCAACAAGAACGAGAGCATCGCAGTCTTCGTTGGTGCCATGGCAAAGGGCAACGATGACTTTGCGGATGCGATCAAGGACGACAGCATCGGTATCAGCAACTTCAATCTCAGTGCCAGCGTTGCATGCAGCAAGTTCTGCCACGCAGCAGAGGACGTCTGGGGCATCTTCTAGATGCAAGTCACACATGACGACGTCGTCATACTGCACGCCACTTAGTCTCCGTAGACTATTGGCCCGCCATCGACACAATAAAGAGGAGGAAACGAAAAGCACGGGAAATCTAGGCAGCAGGAAGCGCACATTGGCCAAGATCGCAACATCGACAGCCTGTGCGCTACTGCTATTGATTTTGAGCGTCTGCTTGAGTTTGCTTTTACAACAAAACAAAATCTCTGGCTCAACGTCCAAACATCGTTCTTCTTGTAAGAATCGCGGAGCACTTCAACTTGCTCCGCACACCCTGTGTCTCCTTGTCATCTGGCTCTACACGTTGTGTAGATGCGAACCGTAAGTGTCGTCTCGTGACCGTGATAGCAAGTACCTCCATCGTTGCCGATCCAGCCTATCTGGTCGCACGTCGGCGCTGTTGATAGGTATAGGCTATCGCGACTTGATCGAGTGTCGGAGCCCTGGTATAGAATTAATTATCGGTCTTCCGATTTTACACGAGTAAAGAGGTCGTCACGCATCGTCACTGTGACCCGATCTGCTGGGCCTGCATTACAAGTATCTTCCTGGTTGTGCACTTGTCACTATACTTATCGAGGTTAATGGAGGGGTATTTCGCTTGTCGCGCCTGCCATGTGCATCGGGAGACGTGCAGCGGCTGGAAAGCTGTGCCGATCTCCCATGTTATCCGGAGAACGTAGCAACAAGCAATATGCTGCTCTACGCCTGCTCTTATATCTCTACACAATAACTTGGAGGTACCGGTGCGGTTTATCCAGGGCGCGCCCTACTCTGTGATATCAAGGCTAGCGTGCGTCATCGCTAAACCCCATGGGGAGGGTCAATCTGATCGCATGGTGCCTGCCTTGGCCTCATTGTATGTGTGCCTCTCACACCGAAGAGCTCGATGTACGAGGACGTCACACCATAACGATCGTGCTGCAAGTCGACATGTGGCAGTTCCAGACCGCAGCCGATAAAAGCGGATGCGCGCGACAGGCGGTCAATATTCGCGGTCGAGGTCTGCAGCGAATTGCGTAGCGCGAAGCGGAATAGAATACACTAACGGCCCCGGCCCGTCGCCGAGACCAAATCACAATCACCGCTCGCTCGCTTACACTACCACTACCTTAGCTGCAGATGCAGGACATGTGGCAGCATGAGGAAGACTTTGACAACGGCCTCCCTGATATCTTACAGGAGCAGTGGGGCGTGCTAGGCGCAGCCTTCCGGCATGGGCTTGGTAACTCCGCTCACGATGCATCGAGATGCTGCAGCCGAATAGGGTCCCGATATAAACCTACAAAGTTGTACCGGTACTTCTTCCTTCCACAGCGCGCGTCTCGCCGGAACTGAATTGCAACTTAAATCGTCTTTGGCCGCTCGTCTTCTTCATATACATGTTCTTGTTGTAATCCCTTTCTTCCGTTCGACATCTCCGACAATGCCGGTCTCTCACATCGGGTTGACGGTCTCACACCTTCCAGCTGCTTCGTCGTTCTTTCTGTCTGCGCTGCAGCCTCTCGGCTACAGATATCTCGGACAGCAAGGTCATCAAGTTGCCTTTGGAATTCGCGAAGCAGACTTCTTCCTGAGCCAGGAGACCCCTGGGTAAGTAGGCCGAGTGTGTTCAAGTGCACGCAAACTAACAGCAACGCAGAATCAAGGCGGGCGCGGCACACATCGCATTCACCGCTACAAGTCGTACGGCTGTTCGAGAGTTTTACTCTGCCGCACTGAACGCTGGAGCGAGACCGAACGGCTCGCCAGCATGTCGGACTGATGACGCTGCCCACTTCAACGCTGCAATCCTCGACCTGGATGGTAACAGCATCGAGGTTGTGTACAGTGGCGCACCAGACTACAGAGACGATGGAACCGTGATCTCGTACAGCAGAGTCATTACATGGGAGCGGACAGTGTCGCGGAGCATGCGCGAAGATGTCAGCGTCACGAGCTCACGCACAGTTAGATCTGTTGCGAAAACTCCATCAGTCGCCTCGCTAGCTCCGAGCGTTGCGAGGAGTATTTCTGAGCCTGTTTCAGTGCCTCAGGTAGCCCCGCCCGCCGCCAGCAGTAATGGCGATGCTGCTAAAACTCTTGTCGGCACTCTCCTCGGAGCAGCCGCGGGCGCAGCGGTCGTTTACGCTTTCTCGCGCAGCGAGAGAGATAGCGCAAAGAAAGAATCGGACTTCAGTGCGTTCATGGAGGCGAAGAACACGATCACGGCTGCTGTGGGCCAGTTCGCTGGGGCCTCACCACCACCCCAGCCACCCATGCAAGACCCACCACCGGTCTACGAACCAGCCCCCTCGGTGGCAAGGTCGGTCGTATCAGTACACCGCAACAATGATGCAGGGTCTGTTGTCTCTGCTACACCGTCTCGAGCGTCGCAACTGCCCAGTGGTGGCCAAAGACAGATCGAGGCTGCACCCGCAAGCTACTATGCGCCTCCGCCCTCAAACGTGTCTCTATCTCGATCGCAGACGGGAGAGCCTCTCCAGATCGAGTATGCACCCGCGCGGTCCGTCGCAGGATCTGATATGCGCTCGCGCTTCAGTGCCTCCCGCTCTATGACAGATCCTGAGATGCGTACGATGCGCACCATCGAAGCGGCTCGGAGTGATGTATCGTATTCCAATGCCAGGGCTGAGAGCAGAGCGCCCTCGCGAGCCCAGAGCGTTGCCCACAGCGCTGCGCCTAGCTCTTTGATTTCATCTTTCGTGCCCGACAATTTTACAAGAAGACCTGAGGGCAGCGAGTACTCGCACCACTCCAGTAGATCCAAGGCCGATTCGTCTTATAGTCATGCACCGAGACGCAGCTCGCATACAAGACACACCAGCAGTCGCAGCAAAGACCGTTCGCCATCACCGTCTTCGCCCGCCTCGGTAGCTCCCCCGAAAAAGCCGTCAAGGGCATCCTCGATTGTCAGCAGCATTCTAGGCCGTGACAAGAAGTCGTCGGCGGACAGTGATTTCATCGATGATCTGGACATTGACGAGCTGACCGAAGACGATTATGAGACTGTCGTGCCCAGTGATAGCATTAGCCAAGTCGGCTCGTCGCGCCGCACTCACCACCGCAAGCATCGCAGCAGGACAGACGAGCTCAGGTCCGAGGCTGGCACGAGTGTCAGCAAGTCGTCAGACCGCTCGCACCGGTCGCATCGCTCTCACCGGTCGCACAAATCGCGCTCTACAAACGACGATTCGGAGTCCGATGAGTCGACCGAGTCGAGGCAGAAGCACCGCAGCAGCCGCCGGTCCATCGTGTCTGAGACCAGCGACGTGAGCACGATCAGACCCGCCAAGCCGTCCTCTTCGTCGAGAGACAAGGAGAGGCGGAAGGACTCGGTGACTGAGGGCAGCAAGTACGACGACTTGTTTGACCAGGTGCAATACGGGCACGGCTCTGTACCTGTGAGGGGCATCACGCCCAGCATGATCTTTGGTCCGACAGATCACAAGAGCAGCAGAGGCAGCATTAGCCACTCAATCGGACAGAAGATGAAGGCGTTCCAGGATCGATAGAGGGTTGTACATGGATAATAATGAATGAATGTTCCAATGGCCAGTCTGCAGATGTTCCAATGCCCAGTTTGCAGATGTGATGTGACTTGAGTCTCGAGGCTGTGTTGCAACGGTGGTGGTGCACTAGTGGCTTGCCCCGCTTGCCGGAGTCCACGCACAACGCGGATTTTCTTGCACTCAACACCCGACACCACACATCACCATGGGCGCCGCATTCGACTTTGCGCCGGAACGGCCAGAGCACATCCAGACCACGCTCGATGGCCTGGACAGATACAACCCCGAGACGACGGGCACCTTCCAGGACTATGTCATGGCGCAGTGCGAGAGCCAGACATACGACTGCTACGCGAACCTGGCCCTGCTGAAGCTGTACGTCGCCCCCCGCCGTGTCTCTTTGTATGATGAAACAAGAACCACAAGTTTCTTTTCCCGAGGTCCGGAGATTGAATCCCTCCCCCACTGAGGGCTTATCATATTAGCTCTATCTGAACGCAACACCATCGCTCCGTACTGTGCACTTCTCGCCGGCCACGACTGACCGCACGCAGCTACCAGTTCAACCCGCACCTGGCCCGCGACGAGACCATCACCAACATCCTCGTCAAGGCCCTCACCGTCTTCCCCAGCCCCGACTTCTCCCTGTGCCTGTCGCTGCTGCCCGTCCACGCCCTCGCGCCGCTCTCGTCGTCGGCCCACAACCCCGCCGCCGGCGACGCCCCGCTCTCTGAGGCCGTCCAGAAGCTCAACGAGCTGCGCAACCAGCTCGAGGGCGCCGACTACGCCGCCTTCTGGGCCACGCTCGACTCGGACGACCTGTACGCCGACCTGATCGCCGACGTTGCCGGCTTCGAGGAGCTGATGCGCGTGCGCATTGCCGCCACGGTCAGCCAGGCTGTGCGCGAGGTCGACCAGAGCATCCTGGAGTCGTGGCTCAACCTGTCCGGCAGCGAGTTCGAGCACTTTGTGGGCAGTGTGTGTGGATGGACCGTCGAGGCGGGCAAGGTCAAGGTCCCGATCAACAAGGACAACGAGGCCAAGGGCACTGTGGTGAGGGAGAACGTCAAGTTCGACCGTGAGTGTCCCAGCGAGAAGCATGCATATCGTATACTAACAGCACGTAGAGTTTGCCCGCGTCATCAAGCGCGCGTACGAGCAGCCCGCATGAGCACCACGCAGTCACGACGACACGAGAGACGGACACAGCGCGGGCGCGCCTGGCGCAGCCTACGAAGCCTCCGGGCCTGCGAAGCATGGATGGCGAGGAGCGCAGCGGCAGCCCGCACAATAGGCGCTCCCCCCACAGGGCGGAACTGGAGCTTGCACAGCTTGTATATACCCCCGCGACAGACTAGCACTGCCATGACCCCCTGTTCTGCCACCATGCCGGTACCAAGGCTGGGGCGGGCCGGGCGCGGTCGGGCAGATGATGAATTCAAAGTAACGCCATTTTCCCTCACCCAGTTCTGATATTGAGGCTGAGATGCAGCTAACCCAGATTTGAAGGGCACGGGCACTAGCGGCAGAGGCTGAGTTGTGTGTGGCTCTATTGTTAGGTTGCACGGGTAACTCAAGGTCACGATGTCAGCTTTCGTGGTCCTGCTAAGCACAATGTTCTGATGGAGCGTCGTCTAAGCATTCCAAAGTGCACTTGATACATCGCTAATTATCTTGGCGTCACATCTCAAGATCTCGCCATTCGCTTTATTCTGACAGCTCTACTCACGTGTGAAAGCGAAAGCATGATTGTGACCAGGATAGCCGCTCGATTTACGTGCAGACTGTCTTTATCAGCACTCGCGCCTTCCCGTTCGCTTTCCTCTATGTTTGCACAACCTTCTCAGCTCGATCTGCCAATGGATTGGTCTACGCATACTTGTGACGTTGATGCTGAACCTTTGCATCGCTATCACAAGGGCGGATATCATCCTGTTCACTTAGGGGACTGTTTAAGCAATGGCAGGTACAAGGTTCTACACAAATTGGGTTGGGGTGGATACTCCACCGTCTGGGCAGCGCGTGATACCAGGTCTCGCTTTCTGCAATGAACTGATACAATTATAGCTGACATACTACTAGGAACCAAACCTACGTTGCCGTGAAAATCGCAGTATCTGAGCCAAATCATCAGAATCAGGAGACTACCGTCTTGCGTACACTAGCGGCAAAACACTTAAACCAGCCTGGTTACCAGCATCTAATGACAATGCAGGATTCCTTCCAGATTAGTGGTCCAAATGGAACTCATGAATGCCTCGTGTTGGAATTGTTAGGGCCAAGCGTGGCCGATCTCCTCGATTCGCATTCTGGCGTTGAAAGGCTCCCTGGAACGCTTGCGAAAACTATTGCAAAACAAGCTCTTCTTAGTTTGTGTGTCCTTCACGAGCTAAGAATCGCGCATGCAGGTATACTGTGGTGTCAGTATTCATTTAGTTTCTGCTAATCATCCTCAGATCTGCATACCCGCAACCTAGCATTCGCGATCCCTACAGTGCAAACCTTACGAGAAGACGAATTTCTCCAGAAACTTGGACAACCCGAAACAGGACAAATTAAAAGAAAGGATGGCCAACTACTAGCACCTGGTGTACCCCGATGCCTTGCTAAACCCACTTCCTACCCTATAGATGTTAATTCACCGTTCAAATCGATCAAGATTGTTGATTTTGGCCAATCTTTCTTGAGCGACGAGTGTCCTAGCGTCCTCAACACTCCACTTCCTGTTCGTGCCCCTAAGATCATCTTCAAAGACAAACTCGACTATCGCGTAGACCTTTGGAGTATGGCCTGTCTAGTAAGTCTAGTTCCTTCAACACAGTGCCTTGGCATGCATTGATAGCAGGCTGATGATTTGCCTAGTTATTCGAGCTTATTGTTGGACAACCGCTGTTTGACAGCTTTATGACAACACCTGCAATCCTTGTTCGCCAGATGCTTGACACAGTTAGCGATGATTTGCCAGACTGTTGGAAAAGAGACTGGCATGCTATGAAAGAGACATTATCTGACAACAGCTCCACCTGCTCACTTCAAGACTGGCTAGAGGAAATGTACTTTGATGGGGAGAGGCGTGAGGACATGAGTCGGGAAGATATTATGCGGGTCGGTGTGCTGATTGGAAGTATGTTACGAATGGAACCTTCCGCCAGGGCACCTGCGAGAGCCGTTGTCCAGGACGCTTGGTTTCAACGAGATTAGTGCGTATTGAAACTTTGTGTTTTATCAGCAGGTCAAAGTAACCCCATTTGTCCTCACCCAGTTATCAGATATCGAGGCTGAGACACAGCTAGCCCAGACTTGACTTGCAGGCTGTAACGGCGAGGACGGAGTCCCGTCAAAGTCCCATTTCCAGCCTACTCGTAACAACAGTCATGGACCACGTAGTACTTCGCCCTATCACAGCTCAGCAGGCCGCAACGCAGCCCTACTCTCACCCCCTCCCCCATCTCTCCGACCCAAGAGCCCGAATCCCACTCCCATCCCATCTCACCGCTCGTCACGCCCTCTCTCGACCTCCCGCGCTGCAGCCCCGCGACTCAGCCAGCCCCAGCCTGCACCCGCACGCACACCGCACCACTAAGCCATTCAAATCATGCCGGGTTCTGCAGTCGCGGGCGGACGAGAGCGTTGCTTCACCGCGTCGGTTGTCCGTTTCCGATGTCTTGATCGTATGGGGGTGGGGATTGGGGCTGGTCTTGGATACGGCGCTCCGGGGGACGTGCTTCTCTGGGGAGATTTTCGTCGCTGATATGGGAGATGGGTGGGGGTGCGTCTGATGTGCGAGGGGTTTCGTCTTCGATGTTGATCTGGGTCGTTGGATGGCGGGTGTAGTCTGCCGCAGACGCGTACAACGTGACGGAAGACACCACCGCGCTGTCCAACTGCCACACGCCACCGGAGACTGAAACGCACCGCCGTGTATCTTGGATCTGACGGGGGAGACCAGACACGCATCCCCGCCCCAGTGCTCACGCCGTCGAAAAGCCAGGCATCTTCAACACCTGTTATACACATCGCAATAACACTTCTCAAACGCCGGACAGCTACGCACGTCAGCACCGCCCACCCGTCGAGCAAGAATCACTTACTAAACCGCCTCCTGCCCAAACAGCACATGCCACAGGTACTCGAACACCCGCCCGCTCGTCTCGTCCTTCAGCGGCGTCTCCATCAGCCACGCGTAGTACCGCTGATACGCCTCCAGCGGGCGCCGCCGCACCTGCGCGCGCGACACCGCAAACTGCGCACAGCACGGCGTCGCCAGCACGCGCGGCACATCGCTGCTGCCGAACAGCGCCGCCCACGCGTCCGGCATCGCGGCTTCGATCGTGCGGTGCGCCTCGGCCGGGTCACGGAACGGCATGACTTCGTGCGGGCAGCCCGGGTCCGGGGCGCAGCGCAGGTTGGCGTAGCCGTTTTTCTGGATGAAGGCGGTGTTGAGGGTTTGCAGGGCGACGACGTTGGAGTGCGTGGGGTTGTCCGTGTGCCAGGCGGTGGGGTAGCCGTCTTTGTGCGGGTGGATGAAGGCAAGGGTCGCGGGGAGCGCGTGGTAGTTCTGCACGATGTAGGCAAGGTAGGCGTTGGCTTCCATTCCTTTGTTGCGCAGGGTGCGGAGCGTGCTGTTGGTGAGCGGGTCGTGGGTGGACATGTTGTGCGGGGTGGAAACGTCGATGGAGTAGATGGCGGATTGCCAGTCGGGCAGGTTGGTGTGCACCCAGCGGGTGTCGTCTGTGGGGAGCTTGGCCATTATTACGACGCGGTCGGGGAGCGCTGGGCTGGGTGTTGCAACCGCATAGTCTTGCGTCGACGTGCTCGTGTGTTGAGGGGTGGTGGAGGTTGATGATGTCTCTTCTGTGCCATCACGCACAGTCTCCTGCTCGAGTACATTTTGCTCTTCTTCTACCGCATCATATTGCCACGGCTTTTTAATGCTGGCTTCGGCAGACTTCTCTTGATTGTCGTTGAAGTGTACGCCAAAGAGGAACCAGGCGCAGAGCATGAACACTGCGACCACCATGCATTCAAGCTGCCTGCGGGATCGCATCATTGTCCAATAGCAGTGATTTGGATATTTAAGAGAAGACCAGATTGGATATGTGAACTCGTTCCAGAGATTAATTTGAACAGGATATCGAGGAGGATTATTGTCTGTCTCGTAGACAGTCGTGGGTAAGAGACCTAGAAGAAATGCCGATTCTCAAAACATGAGCTGTGAGGCTAAAGCAAGCACCTTCTCAAAGGGGATGCGAAGGGTGTCTCTTGCCGGATGCAAAGGAGAGCGTCCGTCGCAGCATGTCGAGGTGGCATTGCGGCACAGCTCAGTTATAATTAAGTCACGCATTCACGTGTGAAAATGGCTTAGCAGAACGCGGATCCATGTTGGAAGGATCGATATCTTGTTAGAACTACCTTCGATGGACAAAACTGCGGCTATTCAAGCCTGTTGATTGGTTGTGTTGGCGAGATAGTGCATCCTGCTGACGAGCTAAGTGGCTGCTACGCGCCTGCATGCATGCCGGGGCACTTGCAGCACTCAACCCAGAACCCATCCCGGAACTCGAGTGCAAGATCAAATTACAAACAGGCATCCCTCGACCCGTTTATTAATGAATTCACAAAATTGCACATTGGTCCGGGTCGGCGCTAAACGGCATTCACCAGTTGGCGCATTGTGGCTACCTCAGGACGCTAATCCCGAGTGGGTGCAACAGCAAGAACTACACCTACAACGTCACCAACACCGGCGAACATTTCTGCAAATGCACAGGCGACTAGGGGAAATGCAGGAACAGTCCATCATTAGGATGGTTTGTTGATGTACCTTGCAAAATGCTAAACAAGCGAATTGCAGAACGATTTTTCTGCCGCGTTGGATCCTACGACCCTGCCACATGAGGCGCTCACATGCAGTACCACACCGGATTAGAATGGAATTACTACGCCGCTCATTTCAAGAGTATCGCTTGAGACAGCACTGTTCTCTTGATGTCTCCCTGCGCCAGCACTTCTCATCTCTCTAGTCCCCCTTTACGTAGTTACCTACAACGTCAAGTTCGCAATGGGTCCCCTGGTGAGCCTGTTCCCACTGATTTGGGGAACTCTGCATTTTGCAAGCTTGGCGAAGAGCCAATGCCAGCCACAGCCTGTTGTTGCACCCATCCAGAATGTATCTTTGCCGAACGGAGCCTCTGTACGAGGGATTTCCATGAGTGTCGGCTCCAACAACCAGAACGTCTCTTTCTTTGCTAGCGGGTAAGTTTTCCAGTCTTTGTTTAGGATTCTACTGGATATGGATTTGGCGTCGCCGACTAACAGCGCTTTTAGCGATTACAACGAGACCTACATCTACGGCACAGATGGATTCTGTACAGACGCCTACTCATCTGAAGCATGCGTGACATTCCGTGGCGGCGCATACGACACTTCGAAATCCTCTTCAGGAGAATCAATCGGTAGTCGAAAGGAGAGTGATGGCTTCAAAGCGGACTGGAGAGAGGATGCTCTCAGATTTGGCAGCAACACCTCACTACCTTCGTTCGGATTCGGCGTTCCGCAACAGGACTTTAACCAAGCGTTCACCAGTCAATCTCAGCTCGGCTTAGGTAGGAACTCGTCCTTCCTGCGAGCTCTCGTATCCGCCGGCGACATAGGTACAAGAGCATACTCGATATTCTGGGGACTAGTTGGTGGTCCTGCAGAAAAGCAGACTCGGGGGTCACTCATTCTTGGTGGCCTAGACAAATCATTGATAGCGGATCAAAACAACAATTTCACAGCAGCACTGTTCCGAGGTGGTAGGTGTGGGACAGGCATGGTAGTTACTATCGGCGACAGCCTCCTGAACTGGCCAAATGGGACCGACATGAGCATATTCATGGGATCACAGTCAGCAGCCATACAAGCGTGCATCAGCCCCAGTTTTGCAGGACTGATGTCCCTTCCCCTCAGCTACTATGAAAACTTCCTGTCGCTCGCAGGCGGTACATATCCCGCTAACAAGAGCGAGGCGAGAAGCATCGGTATCAACTACTTCACAATGCTCTTCGATCCAAAAAATGTGTAAGCGCTGTCCCGATCTCGCTCGAAACGCGCCCGCTCATGACCTTCTAGTTACTACGGCGGCCTCACAATCAAGCTCCAAAACAGCATCTCTGTCACAGTCCCCAACACCGAACTAGTTGTTCCGGATACATACATAGCCCCCAGCGGTGCAGTCCAAACAAACACCTCAGTCCGCAACATTGTCA
The DNA here is from genome assembly GCA_022609225.1 of Boeremia lycopersici. Taxonomy (NCBI): domain Eukaryota; kingdom Fungi; phylum Ascomycota; class Dothideomycetes; order Pleosporales; family Didymellaceae; genus Boeremia; species Boeremia lycopersici. The sequence goes on from JAGKPY010000076.1 coordinate 115,641, forward strand.
TCAACTCCCTCCAATTCGAAAACGGAAACGACCTACCCGTCCTCGGCCGCCTGTTCATGAGCTCTGCCTACGTCCTGGTCAACCAGGAAGCCGAGCGCTTCACCGTCTGGCAGGCGAACAGCGCACCAAAGACCCCAGATCTCGCCGCAGTAGACAAGCAGAACAATCTCGTCAGCACCTTCTGCACGCGAACGTCGAGTGCGACCGCCCAGCCCGCGCCGTCCAGCACCCCTGCGCCCCAAACAGGAGGATCCCGGCTGTCGTCCGGCACCATCGGCGCGATTGTCGCGGGCGCCGTGGGGGGTCTTGCTGTACTGTGCACGATAGTGTTCATTCTGCGTCGACGGCGAGCCAGACGCGGCGCTGCAGCAGGAGCGCCACAGCGGCAGGACGCGGAGTTGGAGACGGCCGACACCAAACCGCCTACGTACAGTGTCAGACCCCAGGAACTTCCCGTGGCCGAGTACAAGGTCTCGGAGCTCGATGGGAGCGCGGTTGATAGTCGTAGATGCTGATATTAGTACGGGATTCAATTGGTTCATGCATGCCGCAATTGTTCTGAACGCAGTAGTTGAGCTCCGAAGAACCTCAGAAGCAGTTGGTACCGAGTTGATATGAGCTGACATCAAAGTCGTTGACATTTGCGTGCACACTTCGAGAGTCTCAAATGTAGTGTGCCATGCCCACCCAGGATCGCTCAACGTAGAAGCTGGCACATATTATCAGAAGCGTCCCTTGAGCTCGTTGAGCCCAAAGCAGTTTTTGCAAGTGATTCTTATGCAAGGACAGACTTCTGCTGGCCGAGATACTCTGGAATCTGATGTCCTTGCCATCTGGGCAGTCTGGACCGGTCATGACTACCACTTGCAACGATTCGCGACAGCGACATCACTGAAAAGAGGAGGCCGCGCCTGCGAAAAGCTAACTTTGGGAATTCAGCAAGAGGAAGGATAGCTCTGAGAGTGTTTACACTGGGTATTTAAAGCTGCACTTCATCCCGACCTGTTCATCTCTCCCACACTCAACTTTCTCCACATCCACCCATCTGACACCATCCTCGGCGCACAGTTCCATCAACCTTACACTTCGACTGTTGATGGTCGAAGACACCAGCTGGACACTGCACCAGTACTCTACCTCGACACCAGCACTCCATCTCGGAAGTCAACTCGCCGTAAGTCTACCTCGCCTCCACCTCCACCTCCATCACCATCCACCTCCATCAACTCCACTCCACCCCACTTAGGAACCCCAGTACATATACTGACTTGGTCATACAGCTCTTCACACACATTACAGCCCACCGATGTACCCGTCTCCAGCGCCATCAAGCTCCTTCCCTTCTCCCGCAGCGCGGCTGGACTAGCCACTACGAGCATGCTTCCCGCACTGCCATGTCTTGGCCAAGATGGAACAAAGCATTGGAAAACCTCAAAAGGCGGGTGGAATGAAGAGCTAGCGTTGCCTCTGAGGCTCTGGCCAGTGATGACAATCCGCTACACTCCGACCTAAAAGTCGTCCGGCACTAGCTTAGCTAACACCGCATACTATGAACAGGCTCCCTTCGCTCACATCAGACCTCAGAGTATGCTGCCAACGACAGCTAATCATCACCGGTCTTCGGGCCCATGGTCATTTTCGGCTCCAGCTTGTGGACCGGCTCTCCTCAACCACGAACCCGTCGCGCACCAGACCTCAGCGCATGCTCGCCGCGTTGCGTGGCGCAGAACAGCCTCGTCACCGGTCTCCCCACGCCGCCCCGCCGCGGTCATTTTCGGTCCATTGTGGACCGGCGAAGCCTTGACCGGAGAAGGCGTGCTGGCGTTTGGGCGCTTGGCGATTGGCGGAGTGCCCTGATGAGTGCGAGCGAGGCGGGCGCGGGTTTTTGTACTGTGGTGTGGTGGGAGTTTGGTTCCGAGGGGACCCTGGGGGAGGTGGTGCCGCGGTTGGGCTGTCTTGGTTGGGCCAAATGCAGGGCGGGTACCGGTCTGGCTTCGTCTGTGTGCACTGGTTCTGTCCACACTGGTGGGAATGACGAGGTGCCGTGACGGCGCAGGGAGTGCGAGTGCGGCGGCACACGAGGGGCTAGGCAGTGCACACGAATGCAATGCGGTGAGGCAGACGAATGTGGAAGTGTGTGTGTGGATAGATGCTTTAATACATGCTCAGTCGGAAATCTACAGCCCAACGCCCAAACCCTAGTACACCAAACTCAGAACCCAAACGGCCCGCCGCCCTGGAACTTGAAGTGCGCGTTGCCCCCACTGCCGCCGCCGGGGAACCCGCCGCCCTGGCGGAACATGAACTGCTGGCCGCCGCCGAACGGATTGCCGTGGAACGGCTGGCTCTGCTGCTCGGGGTTGTTGGGGTCGTCGCCGCGGTCGAAGCGTTCCTTGAGCTCCGGGTCCGACAGCACCTCGTACGCCTCGTTGACCTCTGCCATTTTCTTCTGCGCCTCGTCGGGCGTCATGCCCTGCGCGGCGGCCTTGTCCGGGTGGTACAGCTTGGTCATCTTCCGCCAGGCCTTCTTGATGGCGCGGTCCTCGGCGTCGCGCGGGAGGGCGAGCACCTTGTAGTAGTCCTTTGTCTTGGAGCGCTTGAGCAGGGTGTGCGCCTTCTGGAGGAGGTCGTTGAGCATGGCGTGCTGGTGGTGTTCTTTTGCGTGGTCGAGGGTGCGGATGGCGGCCTCGAAGTCGTCGGCGGCCAGCTCGGCGTGCGCGCGGTTCAACAGCCCGTGCAGCGAGTCGCGGTTCAGGGCCAGGGCTTCGGTGCAGTACGGCGTCCCCTTTTTGTGGTTCGCCATCTCGTTGTACGCCTCGCACGTCATGTCGACGAGCTGCGTGTAGAGTCCCGGCGGGGAATTCGCGTTGATGTAGCCCGCGGCGATGTAGTCTGCAAAGTCCTGTTGGACTTGGTTGAGCAGGCCGGGCTCGTCGGCGCCGCGGTCGATCAGCAGCTTGGACGCGGTGGCGAACTGGCGCTTGTCGAAGTTGTTGCGCACCTTGCGCAGGGCCTTGTCGAGGGTTTTCTCGCGGCGCCGCAGTTTCATGCACGGCTTGGAGTCCGGGTCCGACTGCAGACACTGCGCCACGTGCTTGAGGCCCTTGTCGGGCTCGGCCAGCGAGTAGAAGGCCATGGCGGAGCTCTGCAGGTGCGGCTCAATGTCGCCCTTGTTGATCTGCAGGAGGTGCTGCAGGTCGGCGATGCCCTCGACGACCTCGCCCTTCTCGAAGCGGCAGCGGGCGCGCGTCTTGCGGATGTCGTAGGCGGCGCCGGCGACGACGATGGCGGTGCCGGCGTTCTGGATGCACGCGTCCCACTCGCCCTTGGCGGCGGCCTCGAGGGCGATGAGCGCGGCGCCCTGGGCCTCGTCGAGCTGCGCGATCTCGTCGGAGCGGTTCGCGGCCTCAAAGTCGGCGCGCGCGGCGGCCCAGTCGGCCTTGCGGGCCTTGATCTTGGCGCGCTGCAGCAGGGCGCCCTCGAAGCCGGGCTTGAGGTCGAGGACCCGGTTGAAGTCGTGCTCGGCCTGCTGCACGCGGCCGAGCGAGAGGTAGGCGGCGCCGCGGCGGAAGTAGGTGAGGTAGTTGCGCGGGTCGCGCGAGATGGCCGCGTCGAAGTAGGTCAGGGCGTCCTGGCTGTTGCCGGTCGCGAGCTTGACGCCGGCGTCCTTGATCAGCTGGGCGACGGGCGTGTCGGCGGGGATGTCGGCGGGCGACAGGGCGGTCGCGAGCGGGAGCAGCCCCAGGGCGAGCGACGACAGCCGGAGGATCATGGTGGCGAGGGCCGGGGACGAGACGGCGGGTGCGGGTGTGACGGGGGCAGCGGGGGCAGCGGGGGCGCAGAAGACGGCGCAGGCACGCGCGGCGGGCTCGCGGCTTAAATGAGGGTTTGGATGCGACAGTGAAACTTGTCCTTTCGCCAGGGTCCGTCAACGTCGACGGCCACCAGCCGAGCCCGACCGGGGTCCCCTGCTGCGCCCCCATGCGACGTCCGCGATGACGCCTGCCGACGCCTCGAGCCAGCTCTAAAGACGCCGCGCAGTCTACGGCCCGGCTCGACGTGATATCGCCTCTGTGCTGCTTTCTTTGCTTGCTTGTTCCGCCCTCTGCCTCCCGCCCAAACATGGCCCAGATGAGACTGCGCATCGACGGGCGCACGTTCCGCGACCCCCAGAACCGTGAGGTCACGCTGCATGGCATCAACTGCGCCGCCGACGCAAAGTTCCCCGCAACCCCGGATTTGCCCTCGCACGTCTCGGACAAGTTCGTCGACGGCGACAACGTGTCGTTTGTCAACCGCCCCTTCGCGCTCGACGATGCCGCCACCCACTTCTCGCGCCTGCGCAGCTGGGGCTACAACACCATCCGCTACATCTTCACCTGGGAGGCCATTGAGCATGCCGGGCCCGGCAAGTACGATGAAGCGTGGGTCGACCACACCATAGCCGTGCTGCGGAAGGCGAAAGAGTACGGCTTCTACATCTTCATGGACCCGCACCAGGATGTGGTGAGTATGCTGGATGAAGTCGCTGGCGTGGCTGACGGATGCAGTGGTCGAGGTTTTCTGGAGGCTCGGGCGCGCCCATGTGGACGCTCTACGCATGTGGGCTTGATCCCCAGCACTTTGCCGTCACCGAGGCGTCGCTGGTGCAGAACACCTACCCGGACCCGGCGCAGTTCCCCAAGATGATCTGGGCCACCAACTACACGCGGCTTGCCTGCCAGGTCCTGTTCACACTGTTCTTCGGCGGGCGCGATTTCGCCCCGAAAGCCATCATCGACGGCAAGAACATCCAGGACTACCTCACAGATCACTACGTCGGCGCTATTGCGCATCTTGCCAAGCGCATCCACGATGCAGGCGACCTCGAGTACGACCCCATCGTCGGGTGGGAGAGTCTGAACGAGCCCAACAAAGGCTTGATCAGCTACCAGGACATCACTGTCGTGCCCAAGGAGCAGCAGCTCAAGAAAGGCACAACGCCCACCGCGTGGCAAGCCATACTAACCGGATCTGGTCGGGCTTGCGAGATCGAGACGTGGGACTTTGGCGGCATGGGGCCGTACAAGTCAGGCACAGCTTTGATAGACCCTGAGGGCAAGTCCGCCTGGCTGGCCGCCGACTACGACGACACACACTACGGCTGGAAGCGAGATCCGGGCTGGAAGCTCGGCGAGTGCCTCTGGGCGCAGCATGGTGTCTGGGATCCGACCAACGACACTGTTCTGAAGAAGGACTATTTCGGGATAGACCCCAAGAACAACGCCAAGATTGACGCAGAGTACTTCACCAACCACTACTGGTTGGAGCACTACCGCGCGTACAGCAAGATGATCAAGTCCATTTTCCCCGATTCGTTAATGTTCTGCCAGCCACCGGTGCTCGAGATACCGCCGAGCATCAAGGGGACTGCGGACGACGACCCGAACATTGTCTTCTCGCCACACTATTACGACGGCATCACGCTGATCACCAAGAAGTGGAATAGAGTGTGGAACATTGACGTCTTTGGCGTGTTGAGAGGAAAGTACCTGACACCTGCATTTGCCATCAAGATTGGAGAGAATGCGATTAGGAATTGTTTCGCCCACCAGTTGACGGCGATCAAGGATGAAGGCACGCAATACACGGGCGTCCACCCGTGCGTCTTCACCGAGATTGGTATTCCCTACGACATGGACGACAAGTACGCATACAAGACCGGCAATTACAGCAGCCAGATTGCAGCGTTGGATGCCAACCATTTCGCGCTGGAGGAGAGTGGGGTCAATGGCTTCGCGCTCTGGACCTACGTTGCAATAGTAATACGCTCCCTCGACAAAAAGACCCAGCTGACACATCCAGAACAACCACTACTGGGGCGATCAATGGAACGGCGAGGACCTGTCCATCTTCTCGCAGGACGACAAAGCCGTGCCCGCCGGCGCCTTCTCGCCCTCGGATTCCCGTGCGTCGCTGGACACCACGTCCCCCTCGTTTTCGCGCGCTCAAGCCTCCACAGACAACCTCAGCGTGACGCCCAGCACCCTCAAGCAGACCATCGCCGAAGAGCGCATGAGCTCTCGCGCGCGCGACGGCGACGTCGCCGGCCTGCGCGCCGCCGAGGCCTTCATTCGGCCCACGCCCGTCGCCGTGCACGGCGACGTGTCCTCGCACGGCTTCGACCTCAAGACCTGCACCTTCCGGCTCGCGCTGCACGCGCCCAGCTCGACGCCCGAGCACGCCCCCACGCTCATCTACCTGCCCGCGTTCCACTACCCGACGGCTACGGTCGAGGTCAGCGGCGGCACGTGGGAGATTCGGACAGATGAGGATGGTGCGGCCAGGCAGATGCTCAGCTGGCGCCATGCCGAGGGCGATCAGTCGATTATGGTCAAGGGCGTGGTGAGGGCGCAGGGCGGCGCGCTGGGGTCCGATGAGGACGAGGGGTATTTGCAGCAGTGTCAGAAGCAGAGCTGTGTGGTCATGTAGGGTGTGGAGTAGGGCGGGTTTTGATTAAGAACTACAGACTTACCTGATACAGTAGTTATAGAATTACGCAAAGATGTATAAAAACACTCATCACCACTAGTTAGGGCTGCTGGTTAATTAGGGTTGATAATGTCTCTGTCTTCAACTAAAGGTTTATTTTCAGCTTTAACATGTAGGAATACTAATCCAAGTTTATTACAAAGACCTAAACGAACAGCAGCTTTTACAGAAAGAAATCCGTAAAAACCTTCTCTATTACGGTACGCTTCAGTCGCAAGCAGTTGAAACCCATCTTTAAACAATTTACAATCCACTCGTTTTTCACTTATTAAAGGGTGTTTGTCAAAGTGTAAATGCACGGCGCGGTGCTGTAGATGCGTATAGAGACGAGCGTGGTGGCTGAAAGGCGCCATGTCAGCCTTGTCAATCAAGAGTAGTCGCATGCAAGCAGCTGTTGAATCACGCGAATTGGATGTGTGCAGCGCTGCTGAATCATCACACGAATTGAATGTGTGCAGCGCTGTTGAATCATCACACGAATTGAATGTGTGCAGCGCTGTTGAATCATCACGCCATGTTGCCCGATTACCCCCGGATTATGCACTCCGCACAGGCAGTTGGCGTGCATGTTGGCGTGGTGTTGTTGAGTGTTGTTCATGTCAATGTTGCTGGCCAGTCAGCGGCGGCCGTGATGTAATGTCGAACGACGTCAGGTCACGCCGTCAGCTCGCGCAGATAGCTCGGAGCTACTTGGCGCCTGATATCGGCGACGCTGGGCTCAGGCGGTCAGTCGAGTGCAGGCGGCAATGTATATAGATAGACTGCTCGTCGCATGGTGGACCTGGCCTGCATAGCCCATGCGCCTAGGCAGCAGCTGACACCGCGACAGAGACGCGTCTGTGAGACGGGTGAAAAATGAGCGTGGTGGCCTCACCGTACATTGCACACCGCAGTGCAACATGTTTGTGCAAACAGCGACCGTGTGCTAACACGTTGCACCCTTCACCGGCTTTTGGCGGTCACGGCGGCGCGCGCCAAAGCTTCCTCTCTTGCAAACTTCCTGTGTCTCCGTTCTCTCTCCCAGTTAGTTGCCGCCCCTCCTCCACGCGCACCCCGCACCACCGCGCACGCGTATTGATCCGGCACAGGACGTCTTCTCCGGGCTCGGCCTTGCCCCGCGAACGCTGCACTCGGCAGCCGCCTCGACGATGAATGCTGCCGCCGCCCTGTCCGCGCCGGCGAACGGCAGCGCCGCGCGCAACGGCGCCTCGGACTTTTCGCAGGTGCTCGAGGCCATCCACGCCGTCTACGCGCCCGCCTCGAGCAACGACACCCGCCGCCACGCCACCGAGTACCTCGAGCAGGCCAAGCGCGACCCCAACGCGCCCTCGCACGGCTACACCCTCGCCGCCGACCAGGCCCAGCTCGTGCACGTGCGCTACTACGGGCTCGGCCTGCTGGAGTACTCGATCAAGTACGGCTGGGACGACTTTAGCCCCGAGCAGGCCGCCGCCCTCAAGGACTACGTGCTCGAGCTGGCCCGCGACGTCACCGACCGCGACCCGGCCTACTTCCGCAACAAGGTCGCCCAGCTATGGACCGAGGTTGCGAAGCGCAGCTGGGGCGCCGAGTGGCTGAACATGGACGAGCAGCTGGTCGCCCTGTGGACCACGTCGCTGCACCACCAGGCCATTGTGCTGTACGTGCTGGAGACGCTGTCCGAGGAGGTCTTCAACCGCGAGGACGCGACTGCCGGCCTGCGCGGCAGCGACCTCGGCCGCGCGTGCGTCGACATCTTCACCCCGCTGCGCGTGCTGCAGGAGCAGCTGCCGACGCGCGACAAGAGCCTGGACGTGCGCTGCGGGGACGACGGCTGGCTGCGGCGGCTGTGCGACAATCTGCGCTGGGTGCTGGAGCAGGACTACCAGAGCCAGGAGGCCATCCGGGCGTCGGGCATCAAGACGATGAACGCGCTGCGCGCTGCGATGCCGTGGATCATCCCCAAGGCGATTGCCGCGACTGAGGTCATCGAGGCCGTCTGCAAGGCGCTGGCGGTGCCGGTCGTGGAGCTGCAGCTGGTACGACACCCCGACACGGCGTGAGCGACGCTAACACCCACAGGCCGCCGTCGAGGTCCTGCAGGCCGTCTATAGCCGCACCCACCTCCACGACGACGAGTTCCAGCAGCTGGTGTGCCCCATGTTCACGCCTGAGCGCGTCTTGCTGCTGCGCGAGGTGTACAACTGGACGCTGGCCGACATGAACATCGACGACCTGGACGACCAGAAATACACCCTGTGCAAGAAGCTGTCCGAGGTAGGCTCTCCACTAAAATCATCGGCATCGCTGATATTTATATTTGTAGCTGGCCAACAGCCTGGGCCTCTTCATCGAGCAGAAGCCGCAGAGCATCCCCGAAGGCAGCGACCTTGCTGGCGTCTTTGGCTTCCTCTTCGATATCCTGCGCAATCCCAGCCTCGTCGTCTCAATACCCGTGCTCCACTGCTGGACCAAGCTGCTGCGGTCGCGCGTTGTGCGAGACTCGGAAGTCGTTACGTCCATGGTCGCCGGGCTTTTGGAAACATGCTGTGCCCGTCTGATCCGCTACGAGTCGCTGCCCGAGGACACGGCAGACGTCACGCTGCAGTTCTTAAACGAAGACATCGACACAGTGCCCGAGCGACACGCCTTCCTAGGCAACTACCGTAGGTTTTGTGCAGACGTCATCGAGGTGCTGGTCCGGCGGACGCCGGTCGAGGCCATGCAGCACATCCTCGCCCAAGCGACCAGCATGCTCTCCAACCTGTACAGCGACAAGCCTGCGTTCCAGCCGCAGACGTTCTCGAAGAACTCTGCTGCCGTGCTGCAGGTCGATGCGCAGGTCACCGTCATCGACGCGGCCATCAAGGGGTACCTCAAGTGGCTGAACACGCAAGGCGAAGACATGCAAGAGGACGAGCGCAAGCGCGCGACCATGGAGAACTCGTTCGAGGAGTGGGGGCGGCAGATGCTGCAAGCACGGTTTGAAGACCCGGAAATCGCGAAGAAGGTCATCACGCTCATGTCTACATTCTCAACCAAAGCATTACCAGACCGCTCTGCCTTTGCCCTGAGTTTCCTTGAGTACATGCTCACCATCCGACTTGCCGACAAGCCCGAGTTTGCCCAGTACTCGGACGCGGTCAAGGATCTTGAGCGCATCTCCAGTCTGGAGATGCAAAAGCTGGCGATGAAATTCGCCGATGACTTCATGAACGTATACGACCAGCTAGAAAACAAGGTCAACGAGATGATTGCTGATCCCACCACCGACGAGCGCCAGCGGATGGCCTACTCCTCTTTCCTTTTTATTATCATCCATAGATGCACGACATTAGACAAGGCCACGCAAGAGCAGCGCATGCGCCAGATGCTGAACCAGGTCAAGGACGCCTGGAGCAACGAGGGCTTCTCCGCGTCCATCTCCGGCTTCCAGTCGTTTTGCAGCATACTGGGCATGGGCCAGCTGCCGGATTTCCTTGCTGCGAACAACTTCCGCGGCGTGCAGGACTGGTCGAACCAGCCGCTCGGGGGCGAGGGCCAGGCGCTGCAGGCGGCGGTGCTGGAGCGGTCGCAGCAACTGCCGCTGCGGCTGACCAAGACGCTGCTTGCGGCGTCGACGGAAAAGCTGCGAGACGGCTCGCCGGCGTACGAGATGGCTGCGGCGCTGTGGGCGGAGGCCATCCCAACACTGCTCCCGAATCTGCTCCAGCTGGTCAGCCACGCCCAGGCGTTTAATGATATCGACAGTAACTGGTCGCACCTCCCGCCGGAGCTGCAGCAGGTCATCCGCCGGGTGCTGACGGACCGGTTCTGGCAGGCTGGCATTTCGACCGAGAGCAGAGACGACTTCTTCGCCCGGGTGAGCGGCTCCAAGTCGACGTACGAGGGCTTCGCATCGACGATTAGGGGGACAGTGCGCCAGATTAGGGAGAGCTCGTACTACATCCTGTACTCGCTGACCAAGTTCCGCGACCACTTCTACGGCATCTCCGAGCTGCCCGGGCCGCTCAGCCAGGCGCTGTTCGGGCACGCCCACGCGCTGACTGCACACCACCTGTCTGTGCTGCTGACGGTCTCGACACATCTGATCGAGGGGTGTCCGCCGCATCTCCGGTCACACTTCCTGCCGCCCATGATCCAGGGGCTGTTCCGCGAGCTGGACCGAAAGATCTCGGCCGAGTGGGACGAGGTCGCGCGCCAGGTCGCCGAGTCGGGCGAGAACGACAACCTCACAGACGAGATGAAGACGGAGAGCATCCTGCGCCAGCTGACCTACTCGTCCGTGTCGCTTGTCGCCGTGCTCCTCGACTCCCGGCAGGGTAAGTTAAAGATATCTTGGAATTACTTGTTCTAACCGCCCCAGACTTCGGCCGCGACGACGCCTCGCGCGACCCCTCCACGCCCCTGATCTCCGAATACCTCCTCACGACCCCCGCCGTCCTCGAACCCATCCTCATGTTCTGCAACTCCACCCTGCGCGTGCGCGACACGCGCTCCGTCGTCACCACCGTCCGCGTCCTGCGCACGCTGCTCCCGCGCTTCAAGCCCGCGTCCCCGATCCGCGAATACATCTGCCACACGCTCTTAAAATCCGCCATCACATCCCTCCACGACCCCGCCCTCATCGACGCCCACAAAGACCTCGCCTCCCTCATCGCCGCCACCATCGCCCTCGACGCCCACACGCCCCGCGCCATCCTCCTCTCGCTCCCCGGCATCGGCGACGCCGCGCGCGTCGACCGCCGCCTCGCGCGCCTCGCGGCCGCGAACCGCTCCGACGAGCGCCTGCAGCGCGCCGTCGTGCTGGACCTGCTGAGCTGCATCAAGGGCGTCGGCATCCACGAGCAGGGCCGTATTGTGCGGCCCGCGAAGACGCGGAGTAAGGTGCTGGAAAGGTATATGGTGGTTGATGGAGATGCGGATGGGGTTGGGGGTGGGGCGAAGGGGCGCGACAGGGCGAGTCCGGATCTCGGGGGGGTTGCGGATATGTTTGGGGGCGCGTAGGGGCAATGCGATGGGAAGGAAGTCTGGGGGGTGTAGATGCGTCGACGGTGAGGAGGAAGTGGGCCCGCGTGAAGGACCCGTGTGTGTCAATTACAAATTCATAAATACAACTCTCCATCGTCCAACCGTCGTCCATCAGCCCGTGGTCTGGCGGGCTGCGCATGGTAGTGCGGGTCATGTGGAAGTAAGGGTGCGCGCGAAGGACCCGTGTGTCAGATACATTTATACATTTACAAACAACTCTCCACCGTCCAACCAGCGCCACCCCCCCGTTCCCGTTCCCGTCCCCGTCCCCGTCCCCATCCACATCCACATCCCCATCCCCCCCCCCCCCGTCCCCCAAAACCCAGCACCAGCAGCCAAGCACCAGGCCGACCCCGCCCAAGCCCACAAGCCCACAAGCCCCACCCGAACCCCCAGAACCCATCCCCGACAACCACGCGAAAGCCCACAGAAAGCCCGGCTATCGCAGACAATCGCGCGCCCAAACTTCCGAGGTGGAAGATGTGGTGGTTGTGTAGTGGCCGTGTGGTAAGCAACTGTGTTCTACGTTTTGGTGGCTTCTGTCGTGTAGGTGGCTTCTGTAGCGCGGGTTGAGCGAGATCTGGGGTTGAGCGGGACCGGGGCTTGGGCTTGGGCTTGGGCTTGGGCTTGGGCTTGGGCTTGGGCTTGGGTACCCGCTGTTTTTGTGGGATTGGAATTGGAATTAAGAGCGGCTGTTGGAGGGTCGCATGTTGTATGTTGTACAGGGCGTGCTGTGGGTGAGTGGATGGATGAGTGAGACTACAGATGCGGGTGGCGAGGCAAGACTTAAACAACGGATGGGATGGGATGGGGTTTGTCTTGGCTGTTGGGGGGCGTTGAGGAGTCCGTAGAGTGTAGTGGGTGGGTAGGGGTAAGTAGGTAGGTAGGTAGTGTAGATGCTTAATTTAATATTCTTCTTTGATAGAGTGGCGGAGTAGCAGCACTTCTAGCAGCACCTCTGCGCACGTAATAGTAACAGTAAAGCACTCTACACGTAACAGTAAAGCACATACAACTAGATAACAAAGGAAACTGCTAACTAAAGCTAGAATATCTTATATCTTGCATCCCTCTACCTCTGCGTTATCTCCTACTAGTACTTAATACCTACCTACTATAGACTCTTCGAGTGGGGGGGGGGGGGGGGGCCGCGGGGGGGGGGGGGGGGGGGGGGGGGGGAGGGGC
>JAGKPY010000077.1:0-94424 GCA_022609225.1 Boeremia lycopersici
CCCCCCCCCCCCCCCCCCCCCCCCCCCCCCCCCCCCCCCCCCCCCCCCCCCCCCCCCCGCCCCCCCCCCCCCCCCCCCCCCCCCCCCCCCCCCCCCCCCGCCCCCCCCCCCCCCCCCCCCCCCCCCCCCCCCACAATGCACAGCAACCCCCGAGTTCCCGAGTACGATACAGATGCAGATACAGATATCAGTAAGATTATGGATATAGCAGACGATACACTTCAAACATCTGCAAACACGACCGCGCCACCGTCTTCTCCTACCCCCGAGCTTTTCGGTTTCTTCAGCTTGCAATCGCGAGTGTCAAACTAATAATCATGCAAGCGGCAAATCGACAATTATACAAGCGTCAAACCGACAATCATGCAAGTGGCAAACCGACAAGCACTCCTCGCCCGCAAAATAGCAATAGCAATCGGGCTTGTTTGCGCACACCCCGTACACCGCAATCCTCCCTCTTCGGTATAAAACCTGCCCTCTCCTCGGTATAAAACCCGCACTCTCCTCGCTACCCAGGATAAAAACCCGCCGCTATATACACACCCTATATACTCAGTCCATAGCTACACCGCTGCAACCCCCGAACAACCCTAGGACAGCGGAAGCACGGGGCTTATGTCGCCTCCACATATGGCCCTCCACATTATGGACCTCCACATTATGGCCCTCCACAAGCAAGGACGACCCGCACCGGGACCCCTTGGCAGGATGGGATCGATATCTGGAGGATGTTGGCACGTTTCCGGAAAGCGTTGAGCCGGCATTGGTGCGCTGCAGGCACACCCCAGTGCTCTAGTCCGCGGGCACGGCACGCGAGGCGCGATGTCTCGTCTCTGCTCAGGACAAGTACTTTCATACCGCGTTTTGCAGACGACAAACCGCGGAGTCGGGCGGTGCGAAGACGGTGTAGAGTGGGTTTGCCCCGGGGAATATCACTGCTCTACGCTTCGGTCCACGCGTCGAGCCTGCCGAAAGGCGGAACACACCAAGCCGTGGGTCTTGAAGTCCACCATGCTATCCTCCGATGGCTCGCTGGGCAGATCGGCGAGCACGTGGACGGGTTTTTTATATATCATACTATATACGCTACGCGCACCCACCGACCCTACTACTCCCCAGTCTCGCCACCGTCAAGCGAAGAGGAAAACACCATGGCTGCCTCCCACACGGCGACCGTCGGCAACGGGGGCGTACGCCCGGCTGCCTGGCGACGGATCAATGGCATGCGCCAGTGCGAGCGAGCCCGTGGCAGACTTTCAGGGGATGAAGGCGCTGACGGAGATGACGGAGATGATGATTCGCATCACGACGCGGTGAACCTGTGGATAGAGAAGGGCCAGAAGGGCCCCAAGCCACTGAAGCAGGCGCTGTCCTCCACCAACCCAAACGCATACTCGGCCGCGCGGTTAAACTAGTTGCTTCCCGGACCTCATGCCCGCGATGGAGCGATACGCTGCGGCCAATCCCCAAAAGCTCGAATTCCAGGACGTGAGAGAGCAGTATGGAAACTGCGGTAGGCGACGAGAACGATGAGTCGTATGTCGGTTTTGATGGAGTCGGAGAGCACGACAGGAACGAACAACTTCGTCGACCTTGATGCTGTGCCGACCGATCGAGACTCCGTCCAAGACGCCGCATCGCGAAAGTGTGTACCAGCCAGCGCCGACAACTCCGACAACTCTCAAGCAGGTGAGCAAGTACGCCAACGGAGGCAAAGGATGTCCATACGTCGCATTGTTCAATTGGGGTCACCTTCTGCTGTTCGAGTCCGAGGAGAAGGACCTCGGTTGATGATGACGAGCCAACTGCAGGCGATACAGCTGAGCTGACGCGAGTCTCGGAGAACCACGCTGTTCACAACCGCGGCAGAGGACAGCACATTTGAACGGACCCGACAGCAAAGCCTTTGAGGTGTCGACAGGCACGCCGCGCCACTCCGCTTCTCGCCCACGCAATTCGCGCTCACCGACGACCCAGAGGCGACCCTTATCGAAGCGGCCAAAGTTGCACAAGACTCCGGCATGGTTGAAGAACTGAGCCAACTTCTGTTCGCTGCAGCACTGCTCTCCGACTTAAAGGACACAGGCCTCCTCGAGTACGATGGAGAAAGTTTGGAAGCCTACTGATTCGCAGAACAACTAAAGACCCAACGCGCACAGCTCTCTAATCAGCTGACGCGATCGTCGAGGACGCGGCTGGCAAGCTCGCGGAAGGCTGTTGTCACGTCTTGAGGTGTGGCGACCCTGCCTGCGTCGCAAGGCGACGGGACATGGTTAGGGGACGCATGGAGCAATCAGGCTTGCTCCCGGATTAGAACACTGCAGGTCAGCCAGCGGGGCCTCTCTTCGTGCAATGGCGTGCCTTGACGGAAGCTGAGCGATTCTGTAGTCGCTTGGGCTACTGCACGTGCGCTGACTCCTACGGCTGCAGTATGCGTGAGTCCTGCAAACTGCCGGAGCGAGCTGCAACGGTGCTCCGCGGACACGTCGGAGAGCGCATGCTTGCAATTCTGGAAGCCATGCAAGGCTCTCACCGGGACGACGAGGACGATCGCCCTGATTTCGTGTGAGCGCGCCCGAGGGTGTATGGTTCGGGGCGTCGGTTAACTCCCGAGCTCATACGAAGACGACGAAGACGACGATGACGCCGAGACGGCGCGGCCAATACTATACTATCAATATCCACACACTAACCCTGCGCCATTAGCCGGCTCTGCCCGCACCGGGGCAGCCTGCAAAGAGCAAGCCAGCGGGCAGTAACCCTGGCGTCGCTACGCACGCCACCTACCGTTATATAAACGCCCACGAGCAGGCGTTTGGGGTATTGAGCAACCGTTCGATGTGCCGACGAAGCGCAGAGCCGGGACCTGCAAGTGCAGCTCAACAGCAGCAGCAACATTCTGAATAGTACGCCGAGAAGCTGTGATGTCTCCTCCACCGTATCGTGTGCCGGGACAACAGCCTGATGGGCTCGGCAGGTTTCGTGGCGACCCCAGAAGCCATTGTCCTTAGTGATGATTATGAGGTCACCGCCCACGAGTCGATCGTCATCAGCGTTGACGAAGCAGCTCACGAGGCCCGGTTGGATGGAAGCGCCAAAACGGTCCCCTATAGTCATGCTGTCGTGGTCGTGCAAAGCGACTGGCGCTCGTGCTGCAGACGGCTACTGCGGGGAGCAGTGCGCGTCGACTTCATCGCGCACTTACTGGTGTTGAGGACAACACAACGAACACCAGCATGGGTCCGGGGCCACATCGAGTCTCATCCAGCGAAGACCCTTCATCGTCTCAGGCGTTCCACAGCCAGATCCCACAGCTAAGGACATCCGAAAAGCTGACGGCAACTGCCCGCTTGGCCGGCCAACCCCGCCTAGCGGAGCCTTCAAGAGCGCGCAGCGCAGGCGTGAGATGCGGCGCCCAACCTCTGAACTTGTCATGTAGAGCATCGAAAGCCCAGACAAGATGTTGAGAACAGCACTCGGGGCGACCAGAACAAATCAGCAGGCAAAGGCAATGAACTCAACAGCATTCCCCTTTTCGCCCGTCTCCTCCACAACACCCTAGACGTCTTCGAGAGACACGTGCAGCCTGCAGCTCACACAACCCGGAGCCTTGTGCGACGCCACCCGCGCGCCTCGCTTGACCCCTCCAGATACTGGACGTGAACCTCAACACACGCCATGTGCAAGTCCAACACGAGCCGGAGCAGTGGGCGCGCATCAAAGGGGCGCAGATGGCGATTATGACCGAGCGGAGGCGCCAGCACCAGGCGATGCAACAGTGGCTCGAGAAGGGCAGAAAGGGCCGATGTTTCGCTCGCTGCTGTAGGCAGCGGAGACCGATGATGCTTCCGAGATGCTCCATGCTTACATCGCCTCGACTCCGCATGTGCGTGTCCTCCAACAGCGTGCAATGCTTTTCAAGAGCGTCTTGCTCTCAGTCGTGATAGACCAGATCATCGATCGACACCAGAAGAGTGCGGCATGACGCCACAAGAGCTGGCCAAGCTCAGGGCGTCCGACAACTCCAAATTTTCGGCAGAGCATAGGCCCAAGAAGACCTTCGCCTCGCCCAGTCTAGAAGGAGTACTGGAGCGTGGCCAAAGGTGCCGCGGAACTCGGCGGTCTTGGCCGCGAATAGACGAGCAGAAGCTTGTCAACGGCTGCCAGGCGCGGGCCGGGGCGCTGTTCATATCCGCGAGTTCAAACCCCGTTGAAATATGGATTAAAATCTTTCTCCAGTTGCGCGGCCCTGGCGCCGTGAGCGCCCAAGTGGAGTCGAAGTGGCGGCCAAGACTTGTGGTTCTCCACGCCGAATCGGCCAAGCTGGTGGAGCGGTACGGGGGCGAGTCCAATGACTTCTTTGCGAAGATGAAGGCTTTGATAGCATCCCGCCTACAAAGCGTCTGACGATGAGGGTCGAGCTCCGCCAGCAGAGAGGCCGTCTCGCAGGAAGTCGACTTTGAACCTCCTCTCTGGAAAGTCTAGTCTTGGGAGGTCAACCACTCTTGGAACTCAACCGCTTTTGGAAGTCAACCGCTTTTGGAAAGTCAGTCTCGGGAGGTCCGCTAGCAAGCTAATCTCGTCGCTCAGGGGCAAGCCGTCAGCTCCAGAGTCTCCTCTCCCGTGGTTACATACACCGAGATATCACGCCCGCCAACATCGGCATGAAGGACGGCTATGCTGTCGTTCTTGGCCTCGACCAAACGGCCGTTGAAAAGACCTATTTAACCATCCACACCCCGCCAGTGCGTACGCTCCGCGCAAGTCTTCCCGGCGCCAGGGCGTGAGACGAAGGCCTGCGATTCCGGTCGACAAGTGGTCTGCAGCCGGGCCCGACTTGGAGTAGGCTAGCACGGGATTGGACTCGAGGATCAGCATGGATCCGAGGACAACGATGAATATAAGATCAAACGGATCTAAGCATATATAAAAACAATCGCAGCAGCACCTTGCCCATACTCTCGGCCGCCAATCCTCCAAACACCCATTAACTACTCAACCTCCACGCGGATTTCGGAGCTCATACCGCACACCGAGGGGCAAAATAAGCGGATTGAGGAGCTGATACCGTACACTAAGGGGCAAAATGCGCGTTTTCGCAACCTACTACCACTTGCCTCTGCAATCCCGCACGACAATCACGCGCAACCCAGCTTGCACAACAACCACAACTTCACATTACAAGCTCCCTCCACGGGTTTCTGCAAGCTTCCACTCGCCTCTGCGACGCTCGAGCGGGAACCACCCGCAACCAAGCTTCTCCAGCCGCGCTCTCCGACTCTACCAATCGCGAGAGGGGGCTCAGATCAACATGATCATCCCTTGGAGAGCCCAAACCGATACTACGACCCTGCAAACACCCGCAATCGAGGACCGGTAGCAAGGCGTGTCGGACTCCATTTGCAATGGCTGGCCTGCTTGCCGAGGCACATTGCGATGCAGCGGGCGGTCGACAATAGATACCAGAGTGTGTGTCCCACGGGTCCCAGATGCCATGCGCTGAGGAACGTGTCGGTTGCCTGCGAAGTGGTGGCCGACGCGGACTAAGCCGAACGATAACACCGGCCAGGGGGTTTCACAGTCTAGGAAAACAATGCGATGTGCAATCTGTCTCCTCGGAATTTGTTCTGTTGGACTCGATAGAGCCTGTTGAGAATATAGCTGAATATACTCAATAAGCGTGAACGACAGTGTCTCTACATAACCTGAATACTAGGGATACAACTTGTTGTTGTTCTGGATTGCTTTGAAGACGCTATACATCCCAGAGTCGTGATGGAAACATCCATCATCTAAGCAAGCCGCGCAGTACCCACACAGGTCCTCCCTCTGAAAACACGGCAATTGAGACGTGCGATAAGCCGTGCCAAACAGGGATATCTGCACGCGCGTCTTGGTGACACGGAGCCGATACGCGTGAGCGCTGCTAACTGCGGAGAGAAGATATGTCGTTTGTGGGGACATGTGCGCCGGCTGATCGGGTCTTGTGGTCTATAGCATACTGTGTGTGTTTGGGGTACTTTGTGTCTTTGAGAATTCATCTGGTGAGTAAAAGGTGGCGCTTTGTGTCTGCTCCACGTGCATGGTGCCGTTGTCAGTGGTACAGATGGAATGCATAGAGTGGGAAGACTCGCTCACGTCAACCGGATACCAGCAATGATGCTGACCCTTGGTAAGATCGAAGAAAATACATTGTCGTTAAATGGGTGTGGTTTGTAAAGCAAGGTATGTACCGCCCCGCCTCCAGACGCCAGAAGAATCGCATCCAGCCATCATCATATGTAGTCGCGGAGTCTCACTCCGGCTGTCCCTACAACAGGCCCGCCAAGAATCCAATCCCCGCACCAAGGCTGATGACAACCCAGCCCGCGCCCGCCGCGCCAGACGCCACCTCCAGTCTTCCCGCGGAGCCGCTCATGCTCATTCCAGCCATTGCGGTGCCGGTGGCGGTCGTCATGCTCATGCCGCTCATGCCCTTGGACATGGTCATGACTTGGCCGTTGGACATGGTCATCACCTCGCCCATGCTCATGCCGCTCATGCCCGCGGCCATCGAGGTCGCGCTCGCAGTCGGCGAGTTGTCCCACATCATGGTCACGACGGCGCCGGACTTGGTGGGGGTCGCGGACGGGGCGGTTGTCATGCCCGACTGGGCGAGGGCAAGGGGCGCTGCGGCCAGGGCGGCGAGGGCGAAGATAGAAGAGTGCATGGTGTTGGTTTATCCGGGTTGTAGTTGATATCGAAGTTAATGATTAGAGATTGTGGTGGTTCGTAAGGCGTAAGGAGTGTGGTGAGTCCGGCTCGAGAAAGTAATGGCGCTGCTTGGGGTATCGAATGTGAGTGATGGGAGAGCAATCGCGAAGGGCGGCCGCGCTGCACTTAAATGCGGCCCACAGCGCCGTGACACGCAGTGCGCGGCCTCGTGACTGTCAAGTCGCAGCTCATGTCTCGCCAAGGGGCCGGGACACTGGAGTTCCACTGCGGGAGAGGAAACTTGGGTGGTTCAGCCACTGTCGGGCGTGCTGGCATCGGGCGGTGCAGGCGTGGGAACAGCGGATGCTGCAAACATTGCGGAGGTCTTGTTCGATGATTGTTGCGAGACCGTTTCGTCGGTGGTTTCAGCAGGGATGGAGAGGGTGGGTGGCGCTAGGTTGGGAGCGGGAAGGCGCGGGCGGGCGGAACATCGGCGCTGATGCTTGTTCGTACCTCAGGCTTCAACCCTCTCTCCGTTATGCACCATCCAGCAGATAGTGTAAGTATGCGATTGACATTGAAGTGCGGGGTGAGACCAATTACGTTGAAAGCACCGACAAGGTAATATGAAAACTCCTACATTGTTCGAGACAACATGAGAGTCACCTGCTTGGCCCATCGTTCGGCTTTCTGCGGAATTTCTGTCTGACGGCTTCAAAACACCACCATCTCATTTCTTCCGCGAATGCGAGACCACTCGGTATCCTCACACTGCTAGTCGATATTTCCCAAAGATTCGACCAGCTCATCAGACGCCCAGAAGAGTTGCGTCCGCTGTCGCTCGATACACGCCCTGTGTTGAGGGCTCTCGTTCCACCTCATCGCCCCTGGATGTTCCTTCGCAAACAAAACCCGCTGTTCAAACGCCCACCTGAGGTCCTCCGCCCAGCCGGTGACGTCCCATGGGCGAGGCAGCTCGATCTGATCGAGGTGGCGGAACGGCGGTTTACGTCGCGGGCCTCCGAAGCCGTACGTGCTGTAAGGGTCCGAATCGCCATCGAAGCCTTCCGCTTGAATTACCCGGGTAAGAGCCGATAAGGTGGGCGGTACGGTAACACCAGGCGGTGGCGGTGCGTACTCGGCCTGGTTGGCGGTCAGTATCTTGCTTTTCGGACGCGCGCTCTGTCGCGAGATCCCACAACCCTACTTACCATCGCTCGTACATATGCTGTGCCACTTCCAATGCTCCCCTCCGGCTCGCTTCTGAATCTCGGGCTGGCACTCTCCGCATTCCTCTGCACCCTAGCCCTCGCAGCTCTGCGTTTGACCACCGCGCCTCGTCCTGGTGACACATTTCTTGATCCTGTTCCCTTGATCGTCCGTCTTCTTACTGCGCTGCTTGTTCTTCTTATCTTCTTCAATTCATCAAACATCTCAATACTCTGTTGTGGCTGTGTTGGTTTCGGCAAGGGCGGCGGGGCCTTCCTGTCCTCCCAACGACTGAACACTGCTCTGTCGGTGTTCTCTTCTCTCACCTGTATCGGACCTCCAAGCAAGTCCAGCAGCTCTTCATAATCTCTCGGATATATCCATCCATCTTCGGCATTATGCACGCAGTATTGCACCATCCTTGTCAGATCCAGTGCGTCGTCGCCTTCCGGCATCGTCCTGACATTTTCAGCAAGCCTTCTGAAAGACACGGTCCCCACTGGTCCGCCTGGCAACGTTCGGAGATTGCCCACGTCGAGTATGTTTCCATCCCACGACGCTTTACGGCTTTCATGCCAATTGTTGTGTTTCTTTACCGTCCATTCAGCGTAGCCTGCTTTCTCCATTGTCCTGTACATTGCTTCTCCACAGCAATTGAGACTCCACTCGGCTTCGAGATCACGGTGGGTGTTGATGATGGCGTGGATGGTCTTGCGGGAGCCGCCGTTTGATATCATCCGGTAGATGACGTCGGCGCAGTTGATGCAGTTCGGAAGAAAAGCGAGGATCTCGGCGACAGTCACGTTTGCATGCTTGGGGAACGGTATCGTGTTTGGAGGTGCGCTTTCGTGAAAGCTGGTCCTGACAGAGTACGGTTTGCGCTTCGGCTCTGCCATGTTGCACTGAAGGCGAGTTGAAGGAGAAGGTATGAGGCTGTTGCACTGGCGAAGCCTTGTGTTTGCACGCGCCCAACTGAAGTTGGCTTTCACTTTATTGCAAAGTTTGCTGTGCCCGCGGATCCTGAGGGAATTTCCGGGTCCGATCTGGCTGCTACGGCTTGTTTGGGTCATAATAACAACAGCACCATTTTGCGCCCGTGCGCAAGCTGCTCCTCCGCGTTCACCTCTTTTTCTCGCTCTACCTTGGTCCACCTTCGCCTTTCTTCAAGCTCATCGCATCACACTTTGTTCGGCCTTTTGAGTTACGCAACCGCTGCTTCTTCTGGAGTTTGGATATTGGAGAGAATTGCCTTTTGAAGGTAGAGCAATAACTTTCACGCTCTTTTGCAGGTAGGACTACACCTTTCACACTCCCTCATCTCACCGAGAAGCCACTCGGTGAGGCTACACCTTTCACATTCACATACTGATGAGTAGGGAGTTGGTCGCGCAAGATGCCACCAATTGCGAGGAACAATGCTTTTGGAGCAGGAAGCCCCAGCTGGAACCTCTCCTTCCCTGATGGGAACCTGACTGCCGCCGAGATCCTCGCGTACCTCCCACACTGGCTGAAGTCAGTGGACGTGATTCTCAGGCTCGTCAACCACGGCGGGAGGTCTGTGACCATTACGCATCTTCTCAACGCGTACAGGGACATGCCCAACGGTTACTATCATCCAAACTCAACCACAGTTATGATGCACTATGCCATGCGCCGTACTAAAAAGGCAGGATGGACCATCAGCTCACGCAGCAAGTTCGACGTTGATCGTGAGTACGACGAGGTCAACTTGTACGTCGGTGACTTTCGGCCGCCACGTCTCACTCACCCAAAGACCGCGTCGGGCAACCAGAAGGTGGAACTGGCACGCAACTGCGTAGCTGAGCCTATTCCATTCAAAGCCCTTGCTGTTCATGTCAAGAAGCATCCTTCTGGCAATGATGCACTCGATCTCACCCGTTGCGTCAAGTATGCGCTCAAGAACCCGACTGAGGAGTGGTTCTTTCCCACGGACTTCAAAGAGCTAGTGAAGCACATCGGTGGCCCGCTTCCTGTCACCTACTTTCACCTTGATAGGCAACTCTTTGGCCGTTACGACCACCTCTACACCGCTCACAAGGCGTCACGGGCCGCAAATAACAAGCGCAAGTCC
The DNA here is from genome assembly GCA_022609225.1 of Boeremia lycopersici. Lineage (NCBI taxonomy): Eukaryota > Fungi > Ascomycota > Dothideomycetes > Pleosporales > Didymellaceae > Boeremia > Boeremia lycopersici. Next base: position 9,995 of record JAGKPY010000077.1, read on the forward strand.
ACCGATTCCACTAGTGACAGTGAAGGTGACGGTGACGGTGACTCCGAGACTGAACCCAAGCGCATAAAGCTCACTGAGACTAAGACACCCGCCTCCGAAACCACAGACACCGTCAAAAACGTCGCAAGCCAGGCAAAGGGCACCGCAATGGCCGGAACTACTCCCCTCCAGAATGGCGGACACAGCCTTGGCCAGATGGACGGCAGCCACGATCGTCTTGATGGGAAGCGCAGGAGCAGCCGTCGGGTCAAGAAGGTGCCTATCTACAACGAGAAAGATGATGATGCCTCGGTACAGATCAAACCTGCCTCTCACTGCGTGCAGGATACTAACCCACCACACAGGACGTCGACGCTGCCGATGCTGACTATGCCACGTCTCGCAGGATGCGCAAGCCCGGCGGCATCCTCAAGGAGGCAGAGAGTGACTTCGAGGCCAGGGATGAGCTGGACAGTGAAGACGAGCTGTCGTTCCAAGAAAATGCCGCCGCTGACTCGGATTTTGGCGTTCCCACCGCCGCGAGGGGCAGGCGCATCGCTGGTCACAAAGCCCGCCAGATGATCAACGAGCAATCCTCAGCAGCTCTTATGGAACAATTCGAGGCCTTGGCTGCAGCCGCCAAACCTGCTCACCCAACCTTCGACGACCCCACTCCAGAGATGATGGCCGCGGCCGCCGAATACGCATCCCGCGCACCCGTCTACATCCCACCTCCCGTTCTATCCGGAGACCGTATGGTCATTGATGACTTCACGGTATTCCTCTATGCGCAGGAAGGCTGCCGCAACGCCGAAGAGCTCTGGGCTTCTGCGCTGTCGACGTACCGCTTTGGAGGTCCGCGTCGCCACGCCCCGTTCCGCGAGCTATACCGCCTCACCAACCCGTATGCGTGGGACACGAGTGATTGGGCAGAGAATATCCGCTGGGCTAAGGAGCAGTACAAGGTGTTTGGTAGCAAGACCTGGACTGAGTATGACGACTCCCTTGACTACATCACTGACCTTAGGAGGCAGTTAATGTGGGTCAGCGAGGAGAACATTATCATGGGCATACAGGGTGTATTTTGATGGGGTATGTCCATCTTGAACCATGGTTTTGAGATCTGGGAAGGTCCTTGAGACTTCGATAAACGCGAAACGCGTAGCGTAAACGACGCTTTAGCACACATGCTGCCGACAATGTTATTCACAAACACTGTCAGGTAATGCGATATGTGCTACACTTTAGTCAAATTGTAATCATGACCATCGATTTCCTCTTTTCAATGCTATGATGTTCACTGATTCAGTCTTTGGGACGTCAGCTAAGCGAATCCCTAGTCACAAGGTCACTTCACATCCCAATATGACAAGCAGAATTCTACATTGTCTGCGTGATCGCCTGTGTTCAACAGTCTAGGACATCAAACATCGGAGTATAAACAATGAACAACCCCATACAACACTACACATGCCTGCACAACGTACATACTATACAACGTTCTAAAGCATACAACATCCAAAACCATACAATTTCCAAAAGCATACAACAGTGCAGGGAATCCATCGGTCACAATTTAGGCTCCATCAAGGCCCAGCGCACTCAGACCTTCACACCCCACAGCTGATTCCCTCAAACTCAGGCCCATATATGCTCTGATCGAGCCAAGGCATAAGACCGCTCTTGAAGCGCATAAACTCCACCTTGCTCTCCAGGTGACTGAAGCCCACCCGGTAGCCGACCTCACGCTCGAACACTCTGCCCTCGTGCGTCGTCGAGTACCACTCTGGGTGCGGACCGAAGCGGTATCTCGCGGGTTCAGGGGACGGGGGGACAGGCGCAGGCGCAGGCGCAGGCGCGGGCGCGGGCGCTGGGGCAACGGGCGCAGGCGCTGGAGCCGGGCGACTGGGTCTAACCGCTGATCTCAGTGTCCGGCGACGCGAGGACACGGGCGCGGCGCGTGAAGAGCTGGCTTCTGTGTAGTCAACGTCGGCGGCGTCGTCGTCGGATACAACTTCCATGGGAGCGTCCTCGTCGGAATCCTCGTCCGAGTCCTCGTCTACCAGCTTCCGCCTCTTCAACTTGGGCCGCGAGGGTCCCTGCTCGGAGGGAGCCCGTTCGAATCGGGGCTGCTTCCTGGCCCGCGGCCGCTTCGGTGCGCGCGTACGCGCAGACGGGGGCGTGGGAGCAGGAGCAGAAGCGGACGCAGGAGCACTCAGTCTCGGGCCCACGGTCTTCGTGCCTACTGGCCTCGCAGGCGCTGGGCTCGCACTTACGCTCGGATATGGAGTCTTCCTAGCACTCACACTTGGGCCTGGAGTCTTCCTCGCAGTCTTGTTCGGCTTCGGAGCTACGGGCCTCGCACTCTGGCTCCCCCCCGCCCGGACAACCTTGTCGTACTTCTGCGTGGGAATCACGCGGGAGCCGTCCGGGTTCAGCTCTACGATGGCCTTGCCATCCACGCCCTTCTTGTGGACGCAGGGACGGCCTCGGCCTCGCTTCACTGGTGGGGCGTTTGGTGGCTTTATGACATTAGTGGATGAATACAGGGGAGGGGTTTGCTTACTGTGGCGGACATGGTGGTGGGTATGTGTGGTATGATATTCGTGGGAAAGCGCGGAGTGCTTCAGTTTGTTACACAGCTTGGAGAAATCCTCCAAAAGAAAGAAGCTCTTTATATACATTTACTTTGCGCTGCAACTGGCCCACGAGATTTGTGGGGTTTTGGATCCTCATCTTTGGTTCGCATCGTGAGATCCACGAGGTTGATGTTCGTAACTATGGTACGATGTGCTGTGATTGACTATCAGATCCTTGAAGCACGGTTCGCCTACGCAGAAAGGGTCCTCAGACAAATTCTAGCAGGCTGGTGCTAAATACAGAATGGTTCAGAAGTTAGAGTCTCTTTAGTATCTGAGCAACAGCGCAATCCGTCGAGGGAATATCTCAGGGCAAGATGGCCACGAGCTGAGATGAACACGGGTCTTTACTTCGAACAATTTTGAGGAAACTACAGTCAACTTGTCAAGCCGTGTCATGTGTGACTGCAGCTAATCGGTCGTACGAACGGCAATGACCACATGGGAAGCATAGCGGAGAGGACTCAACACGACGGAATTGCCAATACCTAAGGCAATTTGTATCAGTCCAGTTTGGCTTTTGACGCTTCTAAGTGACCTATAGACAAACTGGAGTACTCTGCACAACGGGAACGCAGCCCTTCTAACGTCAACGATTTCATTAAAACTACGGTCACCCGCTCAATCCGCGTCCATGAACAATGCTGTGTACAGCCAAGTGCAGTCGAAAGATGAGGAGATATCGACTACTGTGAGTAGGAGCTATGCACTGTCCCTGCCACAATCCTCACCGTGACTAAGCGTTTCACTCATCACCGTGATGAGAGCCCACTCACTTCACTTGCAGCCAGGCCCACTAGCTCGAACGTACATCTCTATCCCACACAAGGCTATTAATTTCTCTTAACGACGACAAAAGCACCGAACAGCCGCTTTTTAGCACATTCTTCAAACCTGACCAGCAAGATGGGCGACATGCAGTACGCCACGAAACCGTTACAGCAAAGCAACTACATGCCGCCAGGACTATCATCTGACGTCTATACTACGCCTCTCGATTTCGAACTCGGACTGAACAGCGATAAGAAAAGCGCAATGTTTACCTCCGCACAAGCTGCTAGCTCCGAGTCGCGCGCGAGTGTGCCACTTGAGCGGGATCTCGTTAAAGTTGCAACTCAGTCGGTACCCAACATGACACCCGCTGCCATCGGTAGACTCGAGAAAAAAGTGGGAGAGGCTCGCGAACAAATAATGCAGATGTTTCCTGGACTGCGAGGACAGCAGCAGCAGGCAGGCACTGGCCAGCAGCATGGTCGACCAGCGCAAGTTCCCACTTCAGCTCAGAATAACGAACGCCAAAAGCAGTTCTCGTCGCGTTTGCCAGAGCCTCAGCATCCGTCACAACATCGAGGAGACCGACCTGCGTTGCCTTCAAGTCATGCAGCGCCCTCACTGACGCCACAACAAACGCCCAAGCAGTTGTTGGATAATCCGAGCATCAGGGCTACTCATCTGCAGCTACAAAACTCGATCGCATCAGGCTTCGTCAACACAACAGAGCAATTTGCCCCTCAGCCTCGCAGACCCGAAATCCGCCAGCCGCTGGCCAAAATCGCCTCCTTCCCGCCCATACAGGTCCCACAGAACCGCCGCCCCATTCCGCCGCATCCTGCGCCCCAGATCCCTATCGCAGCGCTCTCATACGCCGAGGCCAGACGTCGTAACGAGATAGCCGAACAGACCCGCCTCGAGCAGGAGCGCAAACACGAGGCGGAAAGACGCGCGAAGAAGCGAGAGGAGCTGCTCAAGGACCCCAGCGCAATATACCACAGCTACATCCAGGTGTTAGAGTGCTTTCCTCTCCGTTACGGCCAACGCCGCAACCAGTACCTCGCCAACTTACTCGCAAACCAGCCGCTTCCTGCGGAGTGGTCGAGTGATCGCGGGCTTGCTATTCGTTATGCAAAGAAACACTGGGAGAGCTACTTGACGGTGAAGGATGAAGGCTTCGCGGCTAGGAAAGCGAAGCAGGAGAGGAAGAAGAGGAACCAGGAAGAGTGCGGAGGGGTGGATAGTCATGCTGCAAAGAGACGCAGGTTGGACGCACTAGTTGGGAGGTTGCCATGAGTTTTGCTTTGCAATGAGCCTTGGACAAATTGCTCGTAAGTTGCATATGGGCGAATGTTGGGAGGTGGCTGCAGCGATCGGACCTCACGTGAGCGCTACACACGGAAATTTTTCTATCGATGGGAGTTCTAAGTAAACAGCGAGATATTCGGAAGCTCACAAAGATGAGCTGTGTTTGTACCCTGAAACTATAACTGCAGAGTCACACATAGCACACAGTCCTAAACGTTGACAGCGGTTGTGAAGTTATCAGGCATTTGGTGTTTTCAATCGTACATTGTTTTGAAGTCATCTGATCTATCATAGAGTTGAGAGGTTTACTTTTGACCTTACCGCATCGTCACGACATGTGATTCCGTCGATAATTACCGTTTTCCTTGCACACATCTTTCCTTCTTTGTGCAGCAATAGCTGCTCTTTAGTATCGTACTCCCTCCTCGCTAAAAGCGCTGTCCTCCTTCGTCACTTCTTACCCTTGTACCATGAGTGTCAGTCATTTGTTCTCGAGCAGTGCTTAGCGACTGTTCAGTCTACGCTTCACTCGCGGGTCTCATCGTTCCATTCGTGCGGCTCATTGACAGCCGTGAAGCCAGCTAGACCGCCGCGATCGCGGGATGAGGGCTTCGGTCCAGCCAAGGGAGTTGGCGTTGCCGGGCAGTCGTCCTCAGCCAGCTCCTCGTCGCTCTCGTCATCATCATCAATGTGCATCATAATGGTAGATAGGTCGGGAGACGCAGGATGCTGGGGGACTCTGCCGTGGACCAGGTCTTGCGCGAGTAGATGAACGTTAGACATGGTGTATGGGGCGTTGTGAGCCATGCAGTACTTGACACATTCTGCAAAGATGCCGGCGTTGTCAGCAGCGGGGTGCTGCCTGAGCTTGGCGCCCAATGCGCGAACAAAGTAGTCAACAGGTTCGTCGTTGTCGACACGGATCATGTCTGTTGCTTCGGCATCCGGGGCTGTAGCAAGCATGGGGCGATTGTCACCCTCCCACGTATCACCGAAATACTTCTTGCCGTTCTTGATAGCTGTCGTACACTTCACTGAACAAGTGTTTCGAAGGTACGGGGGTAGGACTTCTCGATGTTCGTTGAGCGCCTGGACGATAGAGGCAGGACCCCAGCCGCGTGCATACAGACGGAGCGACACGATCGGCCTCGATAGTGAGTTGAAGAAGTACACAATTACCTCAGTGTCCGTCAGAGGGACCGATGGTAGAAGGACGTTGATTGGAGGAACAATCTTGTTGAGATTATGAATTTCTCGCTTGCTGATCGATGTGGTCGTCCTCTTGTAGGATTCGGGGGGTCCGATTCGACCGGGGGTAAATGGAGTCTTCGGCGTGTTCGGGAATGAGATCCCTGAAGCCGACGTAGGCGCTGCTGGGAAAGCCTACGAAGATTAGTCAAGTCGCGCACTGAAAGGATGATTTACTTACCGAATGCATTGGTGTCGGAAGACCGACACCAGACACATTTCCAGTCGCTTTGCCGGGAATCTTGACCTCCAGCTTCTTGCGATACCTCGGGCGCTTGGGCGTATCGACACCTCTGGATACGACTGCGTTAGTGAGAGGCCGCTTTGCTGATGCTTTGGCCACGGCATCGTTGTCAGTCTGTACGAGAGGAGCGTTTGATGATAGGTTAGCATTGAGTGGAGCCGTACCGTCTGCCGCAAAGTTTGTGTGCTCTCCAGCACCGGCGTTCGCGGCTACTGGTGTCCGAAATTGCAAGCCGTTTTCCAGCTGGGAGACACGGGCTTCTAGCATGCTCACGACTGAGAGCAGATGCTGATTGAACGCATACAGCTGCGTGATGGCGCCCTGCTGTCTGTCGGCTGTCCTTGTCAGCAGTTGATACGCGTACTAGACGAGAAACACTTACAGCTTGCCTGAAGATACTGTACCTGGTTCTGTTGGTTTTGGTAGTCAGCAAGTGGGACTGTCACAGTTGGAGGAAACTGATCTGCTCAATGTTAGCTTGGCCTATGACTGCAGTCGAGCTGAAGTTGGGATGAAACGTACCCATCATTCCTGGGAAAGCAGTCATATCGAGTCCATCGCCCACGCTGATTGCGTTGTTGTCAGGAAAATTGAACAAGTCCATCTTTCCTACGCGCACGATTGCTCGTGTATGCGTGCGTGGGAGTAAGCGGGTGGATGGAAGCTTTGTCGAACGCGTGATGCGGTTGTCGGCCAAAAAATGATTTTGTGGGCGTGTTTTGGTGAACGCGACTGTTTGTTTTGCTGGTGGCGCCAAGGCCGAAACGGATTGAGGTGAAAGCCACGATGATTGAGCACCTAAGCGACCACTCGTGTGGCGGACCCCTCCAAGCCATCCTTTCTGTGGCTGCAGCTCACGATTAGTGGCTGATGCGGGTTGGGTGGCAGCAACATCAACCGGGTCGGCAGCTTTTTTCTGGGTGTCCGTCGAAGAGAGCTGTTTGTGTGCATCGTGGTGGCCCTCTGACGACCTGCGTTGGGATGACGGCTTTTTTGGGGAGCATTCATCGTCCTCCTCTCTCTTACAATGAGAAGAAGCGCCGGCGAACAGTGTTGCTATCGTTCCCTCATCCTTCGCGGGTATGGCTGAGAGCGGCTCCTCGCTGGGTTCCTTTTTGATCCTGGGCCCTGGCATCGTGTCGTTAGACATCCGATATTGGACAACGGTGGAGAAGGTTAGAGGAAAGTCTTTTCTTCATCAAAGTTTTCTGAGTGCGCAGTCGTCTGTGCACATCACCACGGTGACATCGCGTGGCATGGTGAAGTGAATATGTGGGCCACCTGAGCAGGCTGCCATGTAACGTCACATGCGTGCAAACAGTCCCGTAAACAACAGATTCGAACGATCAGAGCGCGAATATGCGTCCAATAAGATATTACAGTAGGTGCAGACTTCGAGCCGCATGTAGGTCACAGCGAATGTGCGAGGAGATGAGCACAGCGATATGAGAGCAACTTTGATGACGAGACAGGAATGCGAGAGTGAAAGAGTAAAGCAGACCCTAACGAAAATCGTATCCACAGTTAAAGTAAAACACAGACAGCGGAAGAGTCTCAAACGCAGTCACTCACCTTCCATGCGTCCTCTTAGAGTATTGTCATTCAGGCTGTGTCAGCTGTCGCTTGCTCCCCAAGTCTGCTCTACTCCAGTTGGTGTTTAATCGATAGTCGTAATGATTGCGATAATGATATATGCATGAGTCGGTGTTGTCGCTTATGCGAAGTACTCCTATATCGCGGGGTCTAACGTCCTGGAACTGGGCTGCTCTCTGCTCGGGTCTCGAAGCTTGCATCGCTTCTGATATGCTTCATTCGTTCCAGTAAGATTATGATCATGACCTGTCCACAAAGTGTATCCCCTCAGACTGTACAAGTAGAAACAAGTTGCTGGCGTAGGTAAGGAGGGAAGATATAGGTTGAATGTGTCGAACCACGCTTACCTAAACCATGATAGAACATTCGGTGTCATGCTACCTCTTTGGTAATATCATTTCTCAGACAAGCAGGCGGCCTCACACACTCCCGTTGATCCATCATTCAAGGGCTGATGACGCTGGCTCTTGACGCGTTTGCAGTGCACACCTACGCACAAGGTCGGTACATGTGTTGCACACAATCACATGCTTGAAGGTTTGATCCTTGTAGCATGAGGAATATTAGACAAGGAAGATCTTATGTGAATACAATATTGTGAGTGATGATGCGACGATCCTAACCACGACACGTCGTGCTGGACAGACATCGGCGCTAGTCCCGATCTATGCATGGCTAGTTCGCGACATCCCGAACACCTCGAAGATACACCCACTCCAATCTCTCAAATCAAACTTCATGGTCTATGCGGGTAACTGTGAAACACTAACACCCCAATGAGGTTTGTTCGGCACGACCCAAGAACGCAAATAGCTGCTACAATGCTAAACGTCGCGCGTCAATGTACCGAGGCTAAACTCCGCATATCCGTGTATCGATAAGATGACGAGCACGACATCACAGCTCCCAGCTCATCTGTGTCTGTACTGTTAGTCGGCAGCAGAAAGACGAGGATACAGGCAATCCTTCCCGAACTATAAACCGAAAGCCTCCCACTCGAATCCGCACAGTCCTCCCGCGCCAGCATTGCGTCATCACAGCCGTCCTCATGTCCACGAACATCCTCATAGTAGGCGCCGGCGCAATCGGCGCCTTCTACGCCTCACGCCTCGCCCTCGTCCCCGGCCTCTCCGTCTCCGTAATCTGCCGCTCAAATTACAAAGCTGTCAAAACAAATGGCTTCCAAATAACCTCCCCGCAATACGGCGACTACACCTTCACCCCGACCCACACCTTCGCCCACCCCGACGAAGCCCGCGCCTCCAACACTCCCTGGCACTACATCATCGTCGCCACCAAAGCCCTCCCCGACGTCTCCGACGACTCTACAATCCTCACCGGCCTCGTCACCCCCGCCACTGCAATCGTCCTTATCCAAAACGGCCTCGGCGTCGAAGCTCCGTACGCGGCCCGCTTCCCCGACACCCCCATCTGCAGCGCCGTCACGATCGCGACCTGCGCCCAGCCTTCCCACGGCAAAATCGTCCACAACCGCTGGACCCGCATCACCAGCGGCCCGTACCTGGCGCACCTGGACACGGGCGGCGCGCGCCCCGCCGACGCAACCGCCACAGCCGCCAACCAAGCATTCATCGACGCCCTCCTCGCGGGCGGCATCAAGGACGCCCTCGCCTACTCCCACGCGAAACTGCAGCTCACGCGCTGGCACAAAATCGCCATCAACGCCTCCATGAACCCCTCGTCGGTGCTCGCAGGCAGCATCCCCAACGCCGCGATGGCGGCCGACCCCGAGCTCGCGCTGCACCTGGCAGGCGTCATGCAGGAGATCCTCGACACCGCGCCGAAGGTCCTGGGCCAGCCGATGCCGGCCGAGTTTGCAACCCCCGCGGCGATTCTGGCGAGCACCCGCAAGAACACGAGTGGCAGCCGGCCCAGCATGGCGGTGGATTGGGAGCAGGGGCGGCGGCTGGAGATTGAGGTTATTCTTGGGAATCCGATTAGGATTGCGCGCGAGAGGGGGCTGGAGATGCCGAGGCTGCAGACGCTGTATGCGTTGGTGAGGATGGCACAGGAGGTGCGTGAGAGGGAGAAGGAGGCGAAAAAGGCAAAGCTATAAGCGGGCGGGCGAATTGGTTCATGTGTATCACGATTTGAGATGGTGGGTTTAGAATAGGTACAAGTTTGTAAAGTGGTCATTCTATGCCAAGTGGGTATCATTCAACGTCCTTCTCCTCCCTCTCCTCTCCGCGCCTGCTTCAACTGAAGTGATCCCCGTGATCACTCGCGCCCATGCGATGCCCCGCGACCCTGCCCTGGGCCAGCCTCCAGTGCCACCTGCGCTCCCTCTCCAGCCTTTCCCTCTCCTCCCTGTTCCTCTTCTTGCGCTCATACACCGCCCTGACCGTGCGTTTCGTGCGCTCAGCACCCTCTGCGTAATTCGTGCGCGCCAGCTCGACCACACTGTCGATCTGCTCGGGCGTGTAGATGAAGTTCCAGGTGCTCATGAAATCGCTAGAGCGCGGATCGACGCCGGGCACCTTATCATTGGCGAGGAAGGGGTTGTAGATGACGGTGATGCCGGAGTGTTCATGCATGAGCTCCCAGTCCTCTTCGACCTGTTTCGAGGCCGGGGGTTCGTCGTTACTGATGCGTTCCTCAGTGGTGCCGACCCAGATATTGCAGTGACCCAGGTCCCTGTGCTGGGCTGCGTTGGTGGCGTCTTGGGCTTTTGCTTCCTCGACTTTGGCATTGGCTTGGGCCTCGCTGTTGGCTTGGGCTTCGTCGAGGTCGTGCTGGATCGTTTCCATCGTTTCGTCGGCGGGTGGCCAGCCGGCGCCGACAGGCCAGCCTTTGATGCCTCGCTGGCGAGCGTAGCCATCAGCGACCTTGAGCCAGTTGTCGGTGCGGACGTCAGAGCTTGCGTCGAAGGCAATGAGGATGTCAACGTTGCGACCGGGGCGGAGGAGCGGATAGATAGGCAGGTTGTTGGACATGCCGGCGTCCATAAATTGAAAATTCTTTTGCGTGAAGACGCCTTCTGGGCACGAAGGGGGAAGCAGCTCGCGCATGCCGAGGGCGAAGTTAGGTATGGACGCGGGATCGATGGGGTGGACTTTGACGAGGTCTTCGTCGCGCTCGGCAATCATGGCGTCGATGGCTGCAAAACCTGCAAGACCGCGCAGGAAGGGACCGACTTCTTTGTAGTAGTGTGATAGTGTGGCGCAGAAGGCAGAGCCCCAGATGCCCATGAGCATAGGGACGCGAACTTCAGGCAGGGCGAGGCCATTCTCGCGCCACACAGTCCGCCCATTCTCAAACTGGCGGCCCATGGCCCATGTCGGAATGCCGGCAGAGAGCTCCTCGCACCACAGCTCGTACGGCGTGAACTCAAACCATTGAAACCAGGCTTCCTTCCTTGCCTTGGCTTCAGCGGCGATGGGGTCTTTCGTGTCGATCTGCTCAGCGAGGGGTATTTCGTGGCGCACTGCGGTGTAGATGGGCAACGGATACGAGCCGTCGTCTGTGAAGCGTCGCTGTTTCGAGATCTTGAAGTCGTACTCACTGACAGACAGCGCGCCCTTTGGAACAAGCAAGCGTGCAGCGAGGAGGGCGCCGTAGAAGTCAACGACACCGAAGTCAGCATTAGGCACGCCCTTTGCCTTCTCGACTAAGCCAGCCAGCAGATATTTGTTGGTGGGTGCGCTGACGAGCAGCTCAAGGGCATCTGGTGGGAACGCAATGTGCACACCGAGTCGGTTCTTCAGGTGACGGATTAGCTTAGCGTGGCTGCGCTGGGAGACGTCGGAGTAGAACAAAGTCTGCAGCCAGCAGCTGCCACTGACGCCAGCTGTGTAGGTGACGCAGTCGAACAGGCCATGCTCCTTCGCTGACAGGTATGACGAGGCGCCAGCAACGAGAGCGCGGAGGCCTCCACCAGAGCCGCACATGGCAATGACGGGGACGTCGTCCGGATGGATCTTGCCCTCTGGGATGTCGAGATAGCGGGCGAGGGCTGCCTTTGTGAACTGCGAGCGCTTCTCTCGGAACGACAGCTCCTCCTCGCACAGCTGGTCAGAGACACGCACAGAAGCGTCCCAGGTAATCTCTGGGTTGGTCTCCGGATCGTTCGCCTCGTACCAGATCTCTTCGGCCAGTGACCCTGGGGCCATGGACAGCTCATTCTGCAGCTTCTTGATGAATCCCGGCAGGACCTTGACCCACTGGGGAATGACGTAGTCCAGGATGGAGTCGCCGATGTACGTGGCCGACGAGGTGGGGCTGGCGAAGCTGGCGGTGATTGTCTGCCAGGCCGACGTCACGTCGCCTGCCTTCTCTGCCACAGCGCTGTATCCCTGTGCCACTCGGGTCTGAGGCGGCGCCTCCTGCTCACCCGGCGCGGGTTTCTCGGCGTCAGGCTTCTCGGTGTCGGGCTTCTTCGCAGCCGCGTTGGCGCTGCTCCGGCTCTGCGTGCGCGACACAGAGCCCCAAGACGGCCCATCGAGCTGTATGGGCCGCGAGTGGTGGGCTGCGAGGTAGTATCCGGTGCCGAGGGTCGCGAGGAGGAGCGGCGGGCCATACCGGAGGCAGTAGGTAGATGCGGTCGGTCGAGTAGTGGCATTGGCTCTGGTGTGCAGTCTATACAGTCAGCGCCCGCTCTCTCGGCGTAGACATATTGCATGCTCACCCGCGGCGCGTCCCCCGCAGCCACACCAGGCCGAGGTCGCGCGCATTGCCCAAGCGCGCCATGGGTAGTGACAGCAGGCTGGAAGGAACGTGAGGGGTGTTTGTGATGTTCTTGCAGAACAGGCCTGCAAAAAGCCAATTGGCCTCCCAGCTATGCGCTCAACATGACGAAGTTGCGGCACGCTGACTGACCCAGTTTTCGGCCGCGTCCGTTGACGATTCAGGTTTGCGGGCGTTGGCCGTTGAAGTGGCTACGTAATCTGCCGAGCCGAGCACATGCAGGAACGCCCGAGGCTCCCTCGACATCGCTGACCATCTCAACGGGCATCGCGAACTGGCTCGGGCACGTGTCTGGAGGCTCGCAGCTACTGCAGGAACCGATCACGTCTACCGGCAGTGCGGCTGGACAGTGCTTGTCCCAGCGCTGATCGTCTTCCCCAGTGCCGCCATCCGTAGCGCCGACGGTCCGTTAACCCCACATGTCTATCGTCGTTCTGTCAACGCCCGAGTACACTGGACCAGTGTGAGAGGAACTGCGGTGCAAGTCGTGCCCAAATGTTGCTTGAACTGCACGCTTTCCTCTTTCGCCATCTGTGGCAGGACCACCATGCACATGCTCAATTGGGCCACCTCGTATGGTCAATGACACGCCTGCAAACAAACACCGCAAATGCTTGCTCTTCAATTTTGCTGCATTGCTTCTCACGTTCAACATCACTCTCACCATGGCCCAGCCTACTAATCCCTTACTCGATGGCTCACGTTCACTTCACCGCAGCCATGCTGTCGTACTCATCACCTATATATCGCTGTCTGCCACAGATCGTCACGTCACTTTCCTACCTTCTTTTCCGATTGTACCTCGACCTGAGAGGTGAATCTCACCTTCTGTTCGACCAACAATCACATTTCATCAACTGGAGTCACTTCACACGAACAACATGTCGAAGCGTACACTATGCCCACCGCTCGAGGAGGTGGCACAGCGCGACTGTCTCGGTTTCGCTGAGTGGAAGGCTCAACAGCTTGCCACTGAAGGCATCAAGCGGGCCGATGACTCCGTCTACGATCCCAGCATCGAAAAACTGCCAGCTCACATCTGGTATGCCTTGGACCAGGAGTTGCTTCGAAAGACAGTGGCACACATGTGTCATCAGCTAGGCCGTCCAGTCGTAGATTGCGAGATCAACGATCCAGAAATCACCGACTTGCTCAGTTCTCTCGACCGAGCAAAGAAGATCCCTCTTTCAAAGAAGGTGGATATTGCGGTGGTTGGTAATCAGGGCGTTGGCAAAAGCTCGACCATTAACGCTCTTCTGAACCGCGACCTTGTCGATCGATGCCTCGGCAAGCTCGAGCGCATGCACAGCATTCGCAACTATCATCGAGTACAAAGAAGGGGCTACAGACGAAACGGATGAGAGCGATCTCAAGGTCACCTTCTTAGAGCTAGATGAGGTCCGTGATTTTGTTGAGGAGCAAATTCGCCGTTATACAGATGTCTACGGCCCTTCCGAAGCCAACAATGACATCAAAGTGCAAGAGGAGGACAGCGTCCTGGCGAACGATATCGCGGAAGACGGTGTTTCTGAGTTTGAAGTTTCTGACAGTGATATGAGCGAAGCGAGCGAGACCCCAATGGCCAACAAGAAGAAACGTAAGAAGGTTTCCAAGGCCGTACAGCTGGGTGCGGATACAGCCGAACAGTTCTTCAGAATCCTCTCCAGCGCCAATCTAGACGAGGAGAAGAAAATGGAACTTCAAGCCAGGCTCAGCGAACCTAACCTGGAAGATGGTCGTTTTCTCAAACATTGTGTTGATGTTGCAACTGAGCACTTGGTCCAGGTCCAAACGGAGGAGCAAGGCAGTGTTGAATACAACAATGTCAAGGACGTGGACCTACAGAAAGTAAGAAGCCACGCGACGACTATGTGGCCCCTTGTCAAAGCTGTGACAATCTCCACTGGGTCCGTTCTACTCAGGAATGGCATTCGTTTCATGGACTTACCAGGTACGACGAGCGCAACGCTCTTCTATTGGACCAGTGCATTAACCATTAGTAGGCTATGGTGACCTGAATCAAACGCGTACGGCTGTCGTGAACGAGTATCGCAGCAAAGCACATTTCGAGATGATCGTGGTCAAAAGCGATCGATATCTGTCCAAGACCGATGAAAATCGCTTCCTCGATCGTGCGGTCCGACATCATGGGGCTCAGAATGTGTTTCTTGTGTTCAACAAAGCTGACGTGAGTCTATATCCATCTCATCCATGGTCCATGCTAATAATACACAGTCATGCTTGGAGACACCACAGCACCAAGTCGTCCGCATGCTTAAAGATGAAACCGAAGAGCCTTTTGTGACTATTCAACGTTACCTATCCAGCCTTATAAGCTTGAAAGGTGAAGCCCGCAGTGTCATCCAGCAACACCGACGATACCTGATCAGAGAGGCTCAGATGGCTGGCGGTCGACGCGAATGTGATAAGATCCGACGTAAGATGCAGAAGAAAGGAGTCCAGGTGTTTTCAGTGTCTTCAGCGCGATACCTCGACTGGCTTGATCCTTCGCCGCTTGAGGATCCGCCCTACGATCCCGCAGGCACAAACATCCCTCTCCTTCGTCGATCACTGCTTATGCTACCAGCGGAGGCGAGCTATGAAATTCTTCGATATCACATCTTTGAGACAGTCACAGACATTGAAGACAAAGTGTCGCGGATCCTTACGAAGTTTACCAACGACGTTGGTGTATCCGCAATCCGCCGCTATCTACTTGAATATCTTCCTGTTCTTGGTAGCAAGCTCGGCGACCTATCTATCGCTGTCCCAAATAGTCTGGTGCCAGAAGCTTGGAACGAAGCTACGAAGCACAAGGTTGCTGATAGTATGAAGATACACCTAGACCCCCTACCAGAGGGAGACCTTGCGTATCAAAGTTTCTGGCTCCTGCTCCGAAACAATGGCATTGCAACTCATGGCAGATTCAAAGACAGCAACAAGAACCTGAACGACGAGCTCATGCAAATATACAAGCCAACAATAAAAACCTGGAAGTACAAGACGACCCCCAAAGCCGCCAATGTTCAAAGCCAACTTGACGGACCAGTTCGAGCCATCCTCAAAGAGCTTGGGCAACGTCTGCATGCAGCCTCAAGCGATCCTGAGCTGAAGCGAAGGGTCAGTGAGGCTCTCAACAAACTCTCCAGGCGCATTAGTCAAGGTGAGAGCAAGCTACTGAATCAGCTCCTTGCTGCAACAAACGAGATCTATAGACGCTTCACCACAGAAGACGACATCAAGTCTCCCATCGCCCAAGAACTAAAGGTTGCGTACATTCGGATCAATATGATCCGCATGGGCGAGCGACCAAAACACCTCCGGGGTATATATAGAGACCAGCGGGCGGAACTAGTCCACACAGTCACCAAGACCAACGACCGCAAACCCCCACTCGTCGACACAATCTCAGTTCAGGTCAAACAGCGCCAATGCGACCTGTGGAAAGCGATCGGCGACGAGTTCACCGCCACGGTGCTTACCCACTTCGGTGAATTCGCACAGGCCTTGGCCGAGCTGCTCGAGAACGAAGCATACATGCTGGAGGAGCATAGGATGGTGCGCAAACAGCTGGGCGAGCAGCTTATCGGCTTCAGTAGGGATCTTGCGCTGGTCAAGGGGCAGTTTGTGGAGCCAGAGACGCAGGGTGTTGCGAAAAAGGCGCGGGTCACGGCGGTCAAGCAAGAGGTGCTCGAGTGAAGTATGAGCAGTGGAGATATATCCGTAAGTCACCGACGTTGTGGGATACAGCCAGCGTGTGGCTTGGTGAGCTATGGGTGTTGGAGGATGTTAAGAGATACACTTACGCGAGCGGAAATTACGTTCCTGGGTCTCACATTCGAGATGAGGTTGATGAATGACTGGAGTTTTTTCGCTCCTGCACCTTCTTCTTTCGTGCATCCTGTGACATAATCGACAGCGCCCCTTGACTACAAGATTGAACAGCTTCTTCACGACGTGTCTTTCTCATGCACAATCAAGGCATAGAATGATTCGCTGCAGGCCTCAGTTCTCATACATTATATTTTTACCTCATGATAAGTATACCATGATATTTTGCAGCTTCCTACAGCTACTGGATTTGGATTTACTGCACCGCCAGCAGAGTCCACGATTCAGTATCACCGATGCTCCTTTTTCTCTCACCTTGCGTCGCAAGACTGCGCTTTTAACAGCCGTCTCTCACCTGACAGCGAGGCCCAGACCCCTTCAGTTGCCGGCACTACTTATATGAACCCTTCCGGCTGCCAACTTGACTTCTTACCGCAACCTCCACTACCACGAAAGCTACTGCGACGAAAGCCAACGTCCGTACCTAGCTACAAGATTTATACTTGCACTGCTATGTCGCAGTCAAGCAGCTCTACAGGTCCCGAGCTACCCTTAAAACTCCTTTCATTCTTGCAGTACAAGTTCCAGTTTGGCGCTTCACAAGGCAATTGCAATGGTGAGCTGACTGTGTACGATGCTTCTTCGGAGCGATACCCCGATGATGACTGGTACACACTTGAGCACGACAAGATCAACAGTGGCATTCACGACCTGTGCCTACCGCTTCTCAAAGCAGTGCGCAACCACTCTCCCGACGATACCGAGGTCTCCAATCTAAACACTACGGTGCAGACAGCCAATACAATCCCACGCGGTCAGCAATTCTACGTCGCTTTTCTAGGTGAGCAGGGCACTGGAAAGAGCTCGCTCATCAATTCAACTATGGGCCGCGACATTGTCTGTGTGTCGCCTTCTTCATCCGCATGCACTGCATACCCAACGATGATCTCGTACAAAGTCGGTGCCAGCGATGATGCGAGGGTATCTGATATCCGAGTTCAGTATTATAGCGAAGATGAGACTAGAGAATGTTCCCAAGAGCAAGCACGCCGGTATCGGGAAGCGTATCCTCGGAAGCATCGTGACGCGCCGGATCATGACGTTCGAGCCCTTTTGGAAAGCGCACAAGAAGAAGATCTCAGTGACGGTGAGGACGATGAGGTTCCTACAGTTGTATCTGATGCCGACCGTCAACGTCGCAAGAGTATACGCCCTTCGGTCTTACGCGGCGCCAAAACTGCGATGTCTTTCTTCAGTATCATCTTCCAAACCGCGCACGACGAGGAACAAAGATCTCTTCTACAAGACCAACTCGACTATATGGACATTGAGGATGGTTTGTTTGCAGATCTCTGTGTAGCAAGGGCCAGATCTCAGCTGAGTGAACGCAATCTTGATGGTGGGTTTGCAGAGTCTGATACAATCAAAGACGAAATGCTGCCCGAGTTCCAGGCAGTTATTGACAAGGTCTGGCCGCTCATAAAATCAGTGCGTATTGAGACTGGACATGTCCTTTTGAGGAACAACGTGTGTCTACTAGATCTTCCTGGTAAGCTCATCCTTCTCCTGAATTAAACAGTGCCGCTGACTTCGATTAGGATATGGCGATGACAACCACATTCGCACAGCAACGATTGACAAGTTCCGCCTGATGGCTCAGTTCGAGATTGTCGTTGCACCGACTTCGAGAGTCGTATCCAGCGTAGTACAGGAGCGCTATCTCAGCCGATCTATTCGTCGTCTTGGTGCACGAAATACGCTTTTGGTTACAAACAAGACAGATGTAGGTGAAAGTGTCCTTAAAGACTTGTGCCCAGCTGACAACGCACCCAGCAACTGCTTGACAACTTGCAAAAGCAGATCAATAAACTCGAAGACGCGCCGTTCCCACTCCTCAAACAGTATCTGGCCAACATCAAAATTCTCGCCAGTCAGGGCACTGAGAATAAACGTCTTCTTGTTGGCTATAGGGAGTACTTGCTCAGAGAGGCCCGAATGGCATACATTCAACGTGAAAAAAACATCGTTAGCTTGCAGTTACAAGATAGGGGCGTCGACATATTGTCCGTATCTGCACGACAATACAGTATCTGCACAGACGCAGAGCAGGACGATGAGAAGCCCAAACTCACACCTGAAGCAACTGGCATACCCCAGTTGCGCCGCTATCTCTTCCATTTGCCAGCCCAGACGAACTATCGGACGCTACATTACCATGTCTTCGAAACTCTTCCAGATATCGTCCGACAAATCCAGCGTATTCTCGAGAAATTTGGCGACGACGATGGCTACGCACAGATGCGCGAGTACTTGACAGAACAACTGCTACAGGTATACTCCAGCATCAGAATGCTTGCTACATCTCTTCCCACCGAGCGTGTGATCAGGCCATTCATCCCAGACGGGGTTAAGCCCCGTATCAATACCAACCTGAAGGCTGTTGTTCAGACCTTGGCCGGCCCGTTCTTGTACTATCAAACATTTTCTAAGATGCTCAAGGAGAACGGAATTCCGGTCAATGGTGCAGGACTAGGCCGCAATTTGAATCAAGAGATTCTGGATGCAATGGTTGAGTTCATCCACAATTGGCGTGACAAAATGCAGACTGAAACTGAAGACATCGCCCTGAGACTTGACGAACCGGTTCAGGCTGTACTCAACAATCTCAGAAACCGCGTTCAGGGCTACGAAGGAAACCCGGAGCTGAAATCTAGAGCTGCAGAGCTACTTGTTACCACCACCCGCCGAATTGTCATGGCCTATGGCAAGATGGCAGCTCTACTTCAGACTAAGCTACGAGAAGTCCACTTCATGTTCTCGAACGAGACGAATGTCAAATGCCCGATCGCGCTGGAGATGATGGAGATATATCGAAGTGTTCTCATGCAGCAGCTGAAACAGCCCGGCCCGGGTTCATACGCGCGGCAGCGTGCTCACCTGCTCGAGTCTCTCATTGCGCCCGACTGGCCAAAGCCGCCATTTTCGGTCATTATGGAACAAAAAATTGCGGGTACTCAAGTGGAGTCCTGGAAGGGCTGCTGTGAACAGTATGTTGAAGAGGCCACAGCTCTCTTGCAAGCCTTCGCTCGTTCTATCGATGAACTTCTCGACACCGGTGCGCAACTGACTTCTGATCATCGGCGCGTGCGAGAGCAGCTGGAGGCTCTCCTTCCACAATTCAAGAAGCAGCTTTACCGAGTGCAAACCCGGTTCCCTGGAACTGACACATCGGGTGCATTGGTTCCGAATAAGCGCAAGGCCGATGGTGAGAGAGCAGTTACGCAGCCACCTACTTCATCGAACGATGTGAAGCGATCGAAAGCTTCCGCTCAGGCTGCTCAGTACAGAGATGTGTCTGGACGACATATTGGAAAGCTACGTGAGAGGTTTCTGTCAAATCTAGAGCACGAATCACAGCTGGTGATCAAGAGAGAGCCCGGTCTCTAAGCCTTGATCAGGCCTCATCTTTTGCACCCTTGGTGGACTTGGAGTTCCACTTTCTATCGGAAAGTAAGATTCGATACGTGGTTGAACAGATACTTCTCTTTTCCGCCTGCACCATGCTTCAAGGGCAGGTTAAAAGCTAGGTATTGGATGGATGCCGATTCAGGAGTGACAGATGCTTGGAACTTCTAGCTTGACGGAAATATATTCCAATGAAAAGTCCACTTACAATTCTGCGGCCAATTCGAACGGTGTCATGTCTTGGCTAGTTCAATACTAGATGACAGGGCTGACAGCGGCTTTGCGGTGACCAGAAACACTTCCCCTGCGCGAACAGCTCGTCTAGATGACGCCACACCCAGCAGCGTACCACTCCTTGATCAAAGTTTCCGCATCGTTCCGTACTCCACATCTATAAGAAGAGCACCTTGTGGCCGTAGAGTACATACGAAGCATGAAAGCAGAGTGTCTCCGAAAGATGATTGACCGAGGGTGGTTCCCTGCACCGTGCGCCGCACCTCAACCCTGGTTCGTCATAACCTTGTTCTCCCTGCAGTTCTCCGGCAGCTCCGCAGGCATCCCCACGCCCGACCGACCTCCATACATAACCTACATAATCCCGGCTATTAGCCAGCTGCCTTGGACCCTAATTTGTATATTTGTTTCTTTGCACATGTTGCCACATTCTTGAAATACATACCGACGTTCGGTCCGCAGGGTCATAACAGCCCCCACAGTTGCCTGCCACGCTTCCAGCTCCCGTAATCGCATAAGTCGCGCCTGCTCCAGCCTCCTTCCCCGCGAAACACTGTTGGTAGGCGCCTTCCAGCAAAGATGGTGGGGCCGCGCAAACCACCGGCGCTGGCCGAAGAGAGCGCCGAAGTCGAGGTGTTGTATGCCAACATGGACAAGATGAAGACGCTCACGAAGAAGATCCAAGCGTCTGTCAATCGCCTCGATGGCAGCGGCAAAGCGGTGCAAGACGCGATCAGTCCAATCTACGGAAACACGCAAAAGCTGCAGATTGCGACAAGCAACATTGACAAAGTTATCGAGGCGATTGAGCGCCTCAGGGCGCCGCGCGACCAGAGCGAGCGCGAAGAAAGGATTATTAGGGCGGGGTACGTATGCCCGATCATACTGGAACATCCAAGCTGACGCGTACTAGACCCGGACGAGGCGACCTCCGCGATTACATTGCGTCTCTCGACCGGACCACAATGGCGCTCGCCGACCTGAAGCGCACGAACCTGCGATCGAACGAACAAGCTATCGCCCAGCTGAACGGACTATTGAAACTGGGGAACAAGCAGCTGGAGGACGTCTTTCGCAGCATACTTGGAGACTGCTCGAGGCAGAAGCTGCAGCCGTTAGAATTCGTCGCGAAGAACAACCCCTTTCCGTTGCTGCCCCAGGACCAGCTGTCGACGTTGCGCGGCATCAACAACCACATTTCTCAGGCTGTGGCGTCTGCGTCGCAGGCAGACTTGTCGTCCACACCTACACAAAGGATATACGCAGATATTCGGGGAAGCTACTTGGAGAGCTCGCTCGCCAGTTTGGCCCAGGCTTCCGTCACAACGGCTAAGAAAGTGCAACCGGATGCGCTGTACAAGAAGGGCACCAACGGTATTGGCACGTATGTGCAGGCCATTGAGGGCATCTTTGTGGCCGAATACGACAACATCACTAATGTGTTTGCGCGTGGTGAATGGATGCCAGTCTGCGAATCTACCTGCCAACCTTCGTTGGGAGAATTTAACAGGACATTGCGCGATCTGAATGGTCATATCCAGAAGAATTTACTCACCGACTGCTTTCTTGGCTATGAGATCTGCGGCATGGTTCGCACGCTGTCTCTGCGGCTGCAGGACACCACTGGTACTCTCAAGGGCCAGATCTACGACAGTGTCAAGCCTGTTCGTGAGACGTCGAAGACATCCTTGAGCAAGCTCATCGAAGACACTAGGGTTCGAACACAGACTCTTGTTGCTTTGCCAATGGATGGAGCTGCAGTACCCATCACCACAGAGACCATGCGTCGCTTGCAAGAGATGACCAATTACTTGGATCCGCTTTCCTCGATATTGGCATCATTGGGCGAAGGCGGTTGGAACAACCCCTCTGCGAACGCCTCGTCGACAACGCTTGATGTCAATCCTGACATGGTCAAGCTGTTTGCATCATACGCGTCCGACACAATCGATACGCTCATTCAGAACCTGACGGCGAAGGCAAAGATGTTGTTGAAGGGCAAGACGCTACAAGGTGTTTTCTTGGCGAACAACATAGCGATCGTCACTCGAGTCATTCGCAATTCGGAGCTTGCACCTCTTCTGGAAAGCTACGCGGGCAAGCTCGCAGGTTGGCGCAAGACGAGCTCTGCTATGTACCTTGAAGCATGGCGAGAACCATCTGGACACCTACTCGACGTTCAGTATACCAATCGTTCAAAAGACAGACCGCATTCCGGGGGTGGAGCTCCCGACTCCGCCGCCATTGTCAAAGGTCTTGGGTCGAAAGACAAGGACGCTATCAAGGAGAAGTTCAAGAGCTTCAATACATGCTTCGAAGATCTTGTTGCTCGTCACAAAACCTACGCCATGGAGGCTGAGGTGCGGACGACGTTGTCGAAGGAAGTGCAGAACATCATCGAGCCGTTGTACAACCGCTTCTACGACAAATACCGCGAGATTGACAAGGGCAAGGGCAAGTACGTCAAGTACGATAAGGCCGAGCTCAACAGGTCACTCATGAGTTTTTCTTGATGCATTGTCTGTGGCGTTGGATTGGACTTTCCGCACAATACCCTTAGTTTGCGTTTGCTTCGATCGAGTGAGTGTGCACTGGACTAGGCTGGTGTATGCGACAGAGTTGAATGTATGATGTTTGGGACCGAGGCTAGTGCATACACGTTGGCCCACGTAGATGGAAAGGCCACGAGGTCTAAGGTCTGGAACTGTAGCGATGCTGTGGATACAGCGCACTGCAGCCCTTGCATTCCTCCACAGTGCAGGACACAAAACCTATTGTGCGCCGATCCTGGGGCGCAATTTCCATGTTCGTGAGTTTGGGCACGTGATAGCTTCCTCTCTAAGCCCTGCGGTACGCCACTGCCATTTGCAGCAGTGCAACAACGCGAAAATCATCCCACGCCGACGTGCAAGGTGTCAATTGCACTCGGTAGCTTTCTTACAGCAACTACAGCTCGCTCTGCATCATCTCCACGTATTTCCTCAGTTGCACCAACTGTTGGTTGCGTGGCGGGGATCAACTCTCTAGCGCCCATTTCTTCGACGTTGCTCTCCAATCCCTGCGAGGAGTCGGACCCCTTTAACCACCAGCGAAGCGCACCACGTCTGCCACCTACAACGTCGTAGCATCCACCGCCATTCACACCCGCAGTCGCTCGCAGTTGCCCGCGACCCTTCCAATTCCATTGCTCTGAGTGCATCAGTTCACTCGAGCGTACACGACTATCGACCGGTACGCCTATCCCACCTCCCTGTTTCACTTTATTTCTCCAGGTTTTGGCTGGCGTCGCGCCCTCAGATTGTTTAGCAGCAACCACCACCAGCTTCACCACGCATCGCGGATATTCTGCTGACCGAGTATCGCATAACAGTAGTCTCTCACTTTGCGCCGTCCCTACTGCGACCGCAGCTCCACCGCCACCATGGGTAAGGAACCACCCCGATCCTACATATCTCGCGATATCGACATATGCACGGGCTGCAAGACTCCCAATAGCCTCAGGCATTCACGCCGCAGCAAACGGGATGGTGTAATAGCCTCAATGCATCCCTGACGCTAGTCGACGTTGCCGTCTCCGACGGCCACACCACCCTCCTTCCCACACACAGGGGCTAACTGCAAACACAGAATCCAACGGCGCCGTATCGCCCGCCCCTCCTTCGCGTGCGTCCCCATCCCCACCGTCAACAGCGAGCGGTTCGTCTGTTGTGGATCGCGACATCGCCATGACTAACACACATGCAGCTATTCCCCAGACCATCACAGCGAAGAACCCCAAGCTCGCAGCTCAGATGGCGAACGACTTGAACATCGTGCGCAGGAAGCTCACAGGCTACGTCGGTTTCGCGAATCTGCCCAACCAGTGGCACCGCAAGAGTGTGCGCAAAGGCTTCAACTTTAATGTTATGGTCGTTGGTATGCTGGCACCGGCGCAACAAACTGTCGGCGACGCGCTAACAGATTGACAGGTGAATCCGGCCTCGGAAAGTCGACACTCGTGAACACACTGTTCAACACTTCGCTGTACCCTCCCAAGGAGCGCAAGCCCCCGAGCATCGACATCTCTAAGACTGTTTCGATACAGTCCATCAGCGCCGATATCGAGGAGAACGGCGTCCGTCTTCGCTTGACCGTTGTTGACACGCCTGGGTTCGGCGACTTCATCAACAATGACGAATCGTGGGATCCTATTGTTAAGAACATTGAGCAACGATTTGACGCCTACCTCGACGCCGAGAACAAGGTCAACCGCATGAACATTGTTGACAACCGTATCCACGCCGTCGTCTACTTCATCCAGCCCACCGGCCACTCTCTCAAGCCTCTGGATGTCGAGGTTATGAAGAAGCTGCACACCAAGGTCAACCTCATTCCCGTCGTTGCCAAGGCCGATACAGTGTCGGACGACGAGATCGACAACTTCAAGCGAAGGGTACGTAGTCGCTTACACAAAGATGACTAGTTGCTAACAACGCGTAGATTCTCGCAGACATCAAGCACCACGGCATCCAGATCTTCGAGGGACCACGATACGAGCTTGACGACGAGGAGACAATCGCCGAGAACCAGGAAATCATGGCCAAGGTTCCCTTCGCTGTTGTTGGTTCAAACGAGGAGGTCGTCACTGCCGACGGCCGCAAGGTCCGTGGTCGCGCCATGCCTTGGGGTGTGGTTGAGGTCGACAACGAGGAGCACTGCGACTTTGTCAAGCTGCGACAGATGCTTATCCGCACTCACATGGAAGAGCTCAAGGAGAACACCAACAATATGCTCTACGAGAACTACCGTTCTGAGAAGCTCACAGCGATGGGTGTCCAGCAAGACTCCAGCGTGTTCAAGGAGATCAACCCTGCGGTCAAGCAGGAGGAGGAGCGCTCGCTGCACGAGCAGAAACTCCAGAAGATGGAGATGGAAATGAAGATGGTTTTCCAGCAGAAAGTCAACGAGAAGGAGAGCAAGCTGCGACAGAGCGAAGAAGAGCTGTACGCTCGTCACAAGGAGATGAAAGACCAGCTCGAACGACAACGGGCCGAACTCGAGGAGAAGAAGGCGCGCATCGAGTCAGGACGGCCGCTGGAAGAGAAGGGCAAGAGGAAGGGCTTCTCCCTCCGTTAAGGTGGAGCACTCGGTGTCTGTCCGTCCTGACACCCTGCCCGGCTTACCTCTCCTACTTCTTTTCCTCCTCCCTCTTACAGACTTGTTTAATATGATGCCGCTTGACGATACCACTGGGTGCTATCGCCAGACGACTAATACGGCGATGCGGTGTTGGCGAGTAGAGGGCAACGGTGTCGTCTCTTGGTCCAGATATCCCGGCTGTTGATTGATACCAACATCATTGCGCTCCTTCCGGTTCCCTTGTGTTCCTTTCGACTTTTCTATTATTTAGTACAAGGGCAGTTGTTCTCGGGCGAAGTGGGGGAGCGACAGGAACTTCTTTTCATGTATTCTACAACTACCGTAGCAGTGAATTTCCTTTGTGGGTAGTGATCTCGTCCAAGATGTTCTCTCGAGTGTCTGAAGCGTGCAATGTGAGGGTGAGCGATGATGATTACGAAGGGTGCCAGGAGTTCCAAGCTTCACATGTTCGCATCGCCCTGCTGCGACGATCGTCAGGGTGCAGCACTGGTGGAGGCGGGCTGCGGCGCGATTGGACGTGTGCGGGCCAGCCAGGACTGGAAGTGGCAGCGCGAAAGGCATTTCGTCATCACCCCAAAAGCCCACGACCTGGTTTGCGTGCCCGCTTCTGAAGCTACAAAAGTCGATCTCCCATTCCTCTGCACTCGACATCCTCATCCGCATATTACCTGCCTCATTCGACCGCCGACCTCTTGTTCGGGTTCTGTCTCCTCTTCGGTAAGTTGCACTCATTGGGTCACGCAGGGAGCGAGCGTCATAAGCAGCAGCGGGTCCCGAGCGCCGAACAGACGGCCAGCCTCCGCTTCTTGCCAGATTGCACTCGACCCCTCCGCAAAACACCCATCGGTTGTGATAAGCTCGAGTACCATTGGTCCTGCGACTTCACCACATCAATCCATCATCTCGAGCTCCGCTGACTGTCCAAGCTACACATTACGTAGCTCACACGACGTAGTCGAAATCCCACAATGGCTCCTCCTCCGCCTTCCAACCTCCCGCTGGGTCAGCGCCTAGCTGCCCTCGCGCAGACCCTCCAGTTTGCGTGGTTTGCCGGCCATGTCACCCTTCTGCTGGCTGCGCTGAGATACGCGCTGTCCTACATTACTTTCAACTACAACTCTAAGTGGGCAGCCTTCTCGTACCGCACTGGCTTCGTCTCGGCATGTGTCACATACGGCATTGTCGTCTACAAGGCGTACCGCGCCCGCATGAGGGCTGGCAAGCAGGGCGGCGTTATGGCGCTGGCTACTGACGAGAACGTCCAGTACCTGAGTAAGTGCTTTCTACACGAAGCTCAGCTTTCCCCGCATCACAAGCTGACATTATCGCAGTCATGGCTCTTGTCTGGCTCTTCATGCGCCAGATCCCTTTGGCTCTGCTGCCCTTCACAGTGTACTCCGTCTTCCACGTTGCTACCTACGTGCGCAACAACCTGATCCCCACCATCAAGCCTCAGCCTGCTGCCGCACCCGGCGCTAAGCCCCAGGCTTCGGCTTTTGCTGAGACCATTGGCAAGTTCGTCAAGGAGTACTATGATGCCAGCATGACTCTGGTCGCTCTCCTCGAGATTGCTCTCTGGTTCCGCGTTGTTGGTTCCGCTCTCATCTTCCAGAAGGGCTCGTGGATTCTGCTTGCCGTCTACACCGTCTTCTTCCGTGCCCGCGTTGCGCAGAGCAGCTTCGTCCAGGACGCCATCAACCAGGTTACCGCCCGCATTGATGCTCAGCTCGCCAACCAGAGCACTCCCCCTGCCGCTCGCCAGGGCTGGGGAACCGTCAAGAACATTGTCCGCCAGGCTGCTGATGCGACCGACATCCGCAGATACGTCGGCGCCCAGCCCGGTGCTCCCAAGAAGGCCCAGTAAACGCTTTCAAATGCGTGCGACAAACCTGCCTTCGATTCGCGGCGCTCTGCGTGTGCTGGAGGTCCGAGGTATGACAAGTTATGACGTATGATGGTATACGGTCGCGATCAGATAGAGTGTTGGAAAAGGACAACGAATCATGTCACTCAAGGACGTGAGAGAGGAAAAGAGAGAGGACTTCTGCTCTTCGAGAGCAATACAAGAATCGAGCTGAAGTCGGATGGTCTGCATTGGTTTCTGCAAGCGACCCGGTTATACCTCTGAGCATTTTCGTAGCTGTAGAGTGTGGCGTTGTTTGCAATTGAATATGTTATTTTGATCTCCGTATCCCACAAAGCTTGGGTGTGCATTCAGCCGCACCCACGTTCCACACGTTCCCGTGCGGCTGTGGAGGAAACGGTGGAGGAAATGGTGGAGGCTGGCTCCTCAGCTCCTTTGTACACGTCGCCGACACGCACGTCTTCGTCTCACATCTCACAAAGGCTCGTAGCCTCATACAGCGGTTTACCATAGCTTCCTAGACCGCATTTCACGGATTTCTATTGTGCACTGTGCAGACTACCACTAAGTGCCGTGTTGCTGACGCGACGCCTTTCGGCTGCATCCTGCTAGCTCCCACTATCCATGCACTTGCCCGCGGCCACCTGCAGTCCTGCTGCGCGAATCGAAGAGCTGCAGTGACGGCGCCCTGCACACCTGGGGAGACGGTGTGCGGTGATGTGGGAGGCGTCTGTCAGCGCGCTGACGGGGCACACGAGTGCAGTCTGACGGCTGGAAGGTTCGATGGACGGCCGATCGGCATGCAGAGCAGTGGGTAGACGTCCGATCACGATCACGGCATCGAGTTTCGAGGCGGGACTCGGGGCCACGCGCTGGGGCAGCGGTGGGTGCAAGTGGAGCGTGCAAGCCGGTTTGGCTGCCCTGCAGAGGCCCAGACAGCTGCGTCCGAGGCGATCGTCGTGGAGTCTCGTGCCTGCTGGTCAACGACATCGAATGCCTGGTGGATGGACATGCGCGTTTCAATACACCACCATGCAGGGCGGAACAAGATCTCGGGTGCTCATCCTGAGGTGTGCAGTCACGGTCCCTGGACCCGCAGCACGATTATAGAACGCCCCTGTCAGCACGCACGCACACGCAAGCGACAGGCTCTGGCGGGCAATACAGACGATGGGTGTGCGGCCCCGTCGCTGTGTTTCTGGGTGGCATTGTGGCTAGCGCGATGGGGCTGTCAATATGGGCCAGCGCATGTCACAGGCATCTGAAGGATCTCGGAATATTGAAGCGAAGAGCACGATCCCCTCATACGATGCCCGCCCACCCAGGTTACGAGTCGTTGTGCCCCCGGGCCAACCACATCCATGCTGGTACTGCGGCCTGGCGCGAGAACGGGCCTGTGGATATCGTCAACTTGGGGGTTAGCAGGCGGGTACGTAGCCTTTGGCGGCTTGGTAGGAATACGTGCTTGCTCTGAGCAGCGGGCGGATGTACGAGACGCCCGAACCACCGTACTGCATACGCATCGAGCCGCGCTCGACAGACGCCGCTGCGGCGCGGTGCATCGACGTCCGGATGTGAATTGGCGGTGAGTGCGTTGGAGACTCGGAGCTGTTCGCTGGTTGCTATGCTCGGAGAGAGCAGCCGGTAGGTTACGAGGGTGGCGTGAGAGTCGATGAGATGCAGAAGGGCCGCTTCGTGATGTGAAACATTCCTCATCTGTCTTCTAGAGTGTCTGGTGTGGTGTTCTACAGCAAATGACCGTAAGACGGACATTACCATTGACGTTCTCAAGAATCAAGACATGGTTTCCACCAACGATCTCGTGGATGGCCTTAGGCGTCACTTTCTTGCAAAGTAATCAAACCTTGTACCGGTATTCCGTACAGCGGCATGTTGGAATGTAGATCTGGGGAATCATCAAGTTCTGATAGATTGGTATGGCGTAGTTGTGTATGCGATCGCGCCATGGCAAGAGCATTCCTATGCGGGGTGCTGCACATGTGGCTGCCACTTGGGGAAGGTACAATGCCGTTCTTCCACCACCGCTCACTTTGTCGGGTTCTGCCGATTTTGCAAACTCCTGGGCATCCACAATTGTGTCCGGCTCGTCTGACGGTGCGGTTACCGCCCGAACAATCAATTTTCGCTTGCGTCCCCCCTACTGCACTGCCTAGCGCGCTAAATGTTCAAGTAGGGCTTGGTCTCGCGGCAGGGAGACCGCTACGGGTCAAGGAGCCACACGGAACTAGCGAGCACCGTCAGCCGCTTCACCGTTTCGAATACTGTCGTCTTTTTGGGACAGCAGTATATAGCGCTGTGGATGCCCTCATTGTCGGCCTTTTATTCTTCTCCCTTCGCCGACTGTTCTCAACCGACCACGACATTTCGATCCTTCAATTTGCGTCTCGACAAACGAAACACTGGAATGATTGTTCGAGCAACCTTGGACCATCTTTCACTTTACAAGAAGCCGTGAACCCGCAAACAAAACCTCTACAAACACACATCAAAGAACCATACACCACAAACCCCCCACAATGGAACTCTCGCCAGCTTTCTCAATCACCAGCGACATGACCGACGAGGAGTTGGACCTCTACTTCGCAACATGTGGTTCGCTGTCCAACTTGCCGACACCTCCCCCTGCAAAAGAGCATAACATCGATCAACCGACATCAACGTCAGACCTGCAGGAGTTCGCTCCTGAATTACAAGGTTAGTCTGCCAACAATCCAACCTCGCATTTTTTTACACGTGCAACATTACCACTCGAAGACAAGTTTGTTGTTGGTCTTGGATATGTGGGACTTGCTCGGCTGAGCGACGTTCCCCTGCATACTAGCATGACCCGACTCGCGCGACGTCATTGCAGGTCCAATCCCCTTTTCTCTGCAAACCCACATTCCAGGGTGTTCCTGTCGATCGATCATCTCAATGCTGCCCTACTCGCCACACTCATTATTGGACGCCAGTGCTGACCACTATCTTTAGCACATGCAACCCATCTTGCCAACCTCGTCCCGTTGGAGGTCTCCACATCCCGACCTTCGGTGCCGACTCTCCGCGGCTTCCTGGAACGATCATGCCTGCCAGACGAGGTCATTGCCTTTGCTGCCTGTATACTTGATGCCTTGTCCTGCCGCTTCGCTGCTACGTGGCGCGAAACCCTGCTGCCATCCGACTATTTCAGGGATCTCAAGTTTTTCATGAAGACCGACACATGTCATCATGAATCTGTCAGCCCAGACGTCCTTGTCTTAGCTGCCTTGTCTTTGGCCCATGGATTCTTCAGTGACACTCGTCGTTCTGCACACTACTGGGCAGTAGGCATGAGCCGGAATCAGTTCACCATCCAGGAACTCGAAGCTACAAAGCGAGCAATCCTTCAGGATACGGACTACGGACTCTGTCGCATCACCGAGGGCATGATGGACAGTATGCTGCGGGACATGCAATGTACCAAGACACTGCCCGTCGCAGTGGATTCAACGAACGAGATTGAAACCATCGCAAAGATGAGCCGACGCCGAAACTTCTCCGTTGATCTGCCGGGCACAGCAACGTGGAAGAATGGCGTTCAGACACCAGAGCCCAGCCCTTAGGCGCCGACTTGGTGTTTTCGTAGTTTGCATCGCCTTTTCCGCACTTCGGTGTGTGTTTCGCTTCTCTTGCAGCGCTTACGATACCCAAACCGTTCCAGCATTCTCAGTCATCCAGCATTTCAGCGGCATCAGCATTAAGGAGTTTATGGGCATGTCTTGGCTTGGAGGTCCGCAATCGGCGGCCTCATTTGTTGCATTGTTTGCACGATACCCTCGCACAATCGTGGCAGCCCTTCTTGTGGCGCCATCTAGCATTCTTGTAGCACATCTTCAAACAATAATTCACAACATCATACTTTTACCTCATCTCAACATGTTGACAAATTTCGTGTCGTGACTTCAACATGTGCGCAAGGCTGGCAGAGTCAGACACGTTGTCTAGTCTGCTTCCTCGGAGTGCACATCGCAGCCCGAGCTTTCCTCTGTGTCTAGCATCCACCGACGTCACGGTTTCCCCTCCATCACACCACCAGCTAACATCTTCCACAGGCCACCACTTCGTCGCGAAAGAAACTCTCTAGCGCACACTTGAATCCTCATGATGCCACAAGTGCATTGGGTGTCTTCTTAGTTGAGTTAGCCAACCGCTCGGAGCTCGAAGGCTGGTTGGCGAGAGGTCTAGCTACCCCACTAAGCCCCAAACCCCATGCGGTTCATCCACCGCGTGCATCAAGCTGCAGCTCAACACTGTTGAGCTCTTGCTAGCAGTCCGCCTCGATCCCTTCCCCGCATTCGATTATAGTCGTCGGTGTCTCCTGATATTAATTGACGTTTGATCATCCTTCGCTCCTGCTTGCTCTTGTTGCGGTATCAACATCCGTTGCCATCCTCTTCCCAGATTGTAAACAATCGGACCTTCGCGCGTATATTCAGGCTTTCTAAGCTCAAAGCTTGGTCCATAAGCTTCCGGCACTTCCTCTACTTATACTTATACCTCCCCTCCCTCCTCCACAATTCGCCCTTCAACCCCTCCCTCTCCAGTGCGCCACCGACACTCACTTAGCAATTCGCCGTTCTCTGCAATTGATATCCTCAAGATGGCGACTACGAGCACTTCGCCTCGGGAGCGTCGGCCCTCAACAAGTGCCCCACTCGCTGACCTGAAGGGCCCCGTCGGGCCTGCGAACTTCACTCGCCCCAAGCACAAGAGGACTGTGACTGGCTTTGGCCCTGGCGAGATCAAGGCAGTAGAGAACAGCATTCCAGAGCCTCAGCGTGAGGCTTGGAGGAAGTTCGTATGTCAATCGGCCCTTGGAGTACCCTGGTTTGCGGGGTAGCTCCCGCGCGGAATCGAGTACTGATAAGACAACAGATGCCCAAGCCCTTTTCCACATCAGATGAATTCAACAAAGAAACCGTTCGCCACATCGAGACTACACTCGCGCGCTCGCTGTTTAACTGCGATGAGTCGGCTGCGTATGCTGGCACTGCCCTGGCGTTCAGGGATCGCCTGATTATGGACTGGAATAAGACGCAGCAGACCCAGACATTTGCTGATCCGAAGCGTGTATACTGTAAGATTGCTGCATTCGCAGTGGAAAGGATAACGGCTGACGCACACAGACCTTTCTCTTGAGTTTTTGATGGGACGTGCTTTGGACAATGCTATGCTCAACGTTGAACAGAAGGACATTGCTACAAGTAAGTACAACTCCACGAAATGAAGCCATTGGCCCCGCTAACGTTTTGCAGAGGGTCTTTCTGACCTTGGATTCCGCATGGAAGATGTTATTTCCCAGGAGCACGACGCTGCTCTCGGTAATGGTGGTCTCGGACGCCTTGCCGCCTGCTTCCTCGACTCGATGGCCTCCCTAAACTACCCGGCCTGGGGCTACGGTCTGCGTTACAGATATGGTATCTTCAAGCAAGAGATTGTCGACGGATACCAGGTTGAGGTTCCAGACTACTGGCTCGACTTCAACCCCTGGGAGTTCCAAAGGCACGACATCACTGTCGACATCCAATTTTACGGCCACGTAAACCGCTGGCAGGACGATGAGGGCAAACAACAGTGCTCCTGGGAAGGTGGCGAGATTGTGCAGGCTGTGGCTTATGATGTCCCAGTTCCCGGTTACAAGACTGGTACTTGCAACAACCTCCGTCTCTGGGGCAGCAAGGCTGCGAGTGGCGAGTTCGATTTCCAGAAGTTCAACTCCGGCGAGTACGAGAGCTCAGTGGCAGATCAGCAGCGTGCTGAGACCATCTCCGCTGTTCTGTACCCTAACGATAACCTTGAGCGCGGTAAGGAGCTTCGTCTCAAACAGCAATACTTCTGGTGCGCTGCTTCGCTGTACGACATCATCCGCCGTTTCAAGAAGAGCAAGCGCGCGTGGAGCGAGTTCCCTAACCAGGTTGCTATCCAGCTGAACGACACTCACCCGACTCTGGCCATCCCTGAGCTTCAGAGAATTCTCGTCGATATTGAGGGCCTGGATTGGGATGAGGCATGGAACAGTAAGTTTCCTGGAGGCATTTAGGGGTTTACAGTGTTAACATGAGACAGTTGTGCAGAAGACTTTCGGCTACACCAACCACACAGTTCTTCCTGAGGCGCTCGAGAAGTGGTCTGTTCCTCTGATGCAGCACCTGCTGCCCCGCCACCTCCAAGTGGGTACATCCTTAAATTGGGCTGCTGAGATACTGACACCAACGCAAGATCATCTTTGATATCAACCTCAACTTCTTGCAGTCTGTTGAGCGCAACTTCCCCAAAGATCGCGAGCTGCTCGGACGCATCTCAATCATTGAGGAGTCTCAACCCAAGATGGTTCGTATGGCATTCCTTGCCTTGATCGGTTCCCACAAGGTGAACGGTGTGGCCGAGCTGCATTCCGACCTGATCAAGACGACCATCTTCAAGGATTTCGTTACAATCTTCGGACCTGACAAGTTCACAAATGTCACAAACGGCATTACTCCCCGCAGATGGCTGCACCAAGCTAACCCAAGGCTCTCCGAGCTTATCGCGTCGAAGCTTGGCGGCTACGAGTTCTTGAAGGACCTGACTCTGCTTCACAAGCTCGAAGCTTATGTCGACGACAAGGAGTTCAGGAAGGAGTTCCGTGAGATAAAATATGCGAATAAAGTCCGTAAGTATTTCCCTTTCCTATTCCCCTTGTTCTGATACCTGGGAGCATGTCGACGCTTCCAACCTCCACCACTTCTTCCTTCACGCACTTGCTACTGACTCCAAATGCCCCCTGCACCTGGAAACACTCACCACTATGAAACTTTTGACGACATCGACCTCATGAGAGTATCGTTTGGACTTGCGCTAATATATCAACCAAACAGGACTTGCTCAGCACATCAAGGAGCACAACGGCGTCACGGTCAACCCTGCGGCTCTCTTCGATGTTCAGGTCAAGCGTATCCACGAGTACAAGCGCCAGCAGCTCAACATCTTCGGTGTCATCCACCGCTACCTCCAGATCAAGGCCATGTCACCAGAAGACAGAAAGAAGCTTGCTCCACGTGTTTCCATCTTCGGTGGCAAGGCTGCTCCTGGATACTGGATGGCAAAGACCGTTATCCACCTCATCAACAAGGTCGGTGACGTTATCAACAACGACAAAGATGTTGGCGACCTCCTCAAGGTCATCTTCTTGGAAGACTACAACGTCAGCAAGGCCGAGATCATCACCCCCGCCAGCGACATCAGCGAGCACATCTCCACTGCCGGTACTGAGGCCAGTGGTACAAGTAACATGAAATTCTGCCTCAATGGTGGTCTCATCATTGGTACTTGCGACGGCGCCAACATCGAGATTACCCGCGAGATTGGCGAGGAGAACATTTTCCTCTTCGGTAACCTGTCCGAAGACGTCGAGGATCTCCGCCACGCCCACTTGTACAAATCGTACGAGCTCGAGCCTCAGCTGGCCAATGTGTTCGACCATATCCACAAGGGCACATTCGGCGATGCGGACCGATTCTCCGCTCTGCTCAACGGCATTGTCGACCACGGCGACTACTACCTAGTCTCTGACGACTTTGACTCGTACATCAAGACACAGGAGTCGATCGATGAGAGCTACAAGAACGTCGAGGAGTGGACAACAAAGACTATCCTGACGGTCGCCCGTATGGGTTTCTTCACCAGTGACAGGTGCATTGATGAGTACGCGGAGAGCATCTGGAATGTGGAGCCGCTTGTGCCCAAGGACGAGCCTGCACCGTAGATACAGCGCCGTAATATCGGTCTCGTTTGACATCTAGATGGTTGAATAGATCCGAGGATTGATTTGTGACTTCAGATTCCCTAATAATATCATTGTTCTGTGCTCCTGTGCTCTCATGTCCATTCCCTGCCGAATGTGTTCACCCAAGTACTCTTTCACATGTTACCACACTACTGGATCATTGCAATTATGTTGAACGACAAGGCTCTCTAGTAACTAGTAGTCGCTTCAATGTATTTGGAGTTGACTGATGACGTTGTTAGGACCCTCGAGGGATGCTGTTGTGCAGCCAATGAGAGCTTGGACCCTGTGAAACGCGCGCATCAACGCGCAAGCGCAATCTGGCAGGTAGAGCTTCAGCAAGTCACCACAAGCCAAGCTCTAACACGCCCGTCATGGCAAACAGAGGCTACGATGTTGTTGTCGACGTCGACCAGGAGGTAAGAGAGACTTCTAAACGATAAACACCGCAGAAGTGCACAGCTCACACCTCCCAGGGCGATCTAGGCCACACCGACCTGCAGGAGGACCTCGAATTCCACAGCTCCAGTACGTGCGCCAAATGCCAGGCGTGCTCCACGACTAACCGCTACTCAGACTTCGAAACGGGCACCTCTCGCGGCGCGAAAGTCCAACCCGACTCGTCCTCGTTCCTCCCCGGCCCAGCAACCGCCTCCTCGAACAGCGGCAACCGCAAACACCTCCTCTGGACGCTCTCCTTCTACGCGCAAGCCTTCGACGTCGACACCGCCGAAGTCCTGCGCCGCTGCAAAGCCACCATCTACCCGCGCGCCAACTTCCTCGACGTGCTCGAGGGCAACCCGGATCTCTACGGCCCGGTGTGGATCGCGACCACCGTCGTCGTCATCTTGTTCCTTACCGGCACGATCAACCAGTACCTCTCGCACCAGGGTAAGGACCACTTCGCATATGACTTCAAACTGCTGAGCGGCGCTGCGGGGCTGGTGTACGGATACACGGGCTTGGTGCCCGTGGGGCTCTGGGGCGTGCTGAAGTGGTATGGGAGTGAGTCGGCGAATCTGCTCGAGTGTGCGTGTCTGTACGGATACGCCAATCTGGTGTGGATTGTCGTGGCGCTCGTGAGCTTCAGCCCGATTTCGAGTACGTTGTCTCTTCTTCCAGCACATCTTGCAGGTGCATTGCTAATTACGTGCAGTCCTGAACTATACCTTTGTCGCCCTTGGCCTCGCGTTCTCCGCCACTTTCTTGCTGCGCAACTTGTACCCTGTGCTCTCCACCACCGAGGCGAAGACATCCAAGATTCTACTCATTGTCGTTGTGGCGCTGCACGCAGGCTTCGCCATTGCCATTAAGGTGCTTTTCTTCGCTGCGACGAGCCCCGTTGGGCCGAACAAGGGTGACGATAAGAAGACAGATCCGGCGCGAATGTTGTTGGGATTGTAGACCCAGCGAGCTTAGCTTGGGACGCGGATATAGCGATTGTAGAAATATGTCTTCACGGGGCACGGCATGGCGTTTTTGAGAGCGTAACTAGTGCACATTTTATTATATGAGTGTTGCACTGAATGTTACAAAATTGATGATTACCAGTCTATACGTTCACGGTCTTTGTCTCTATTTGTTACTTTAGTTCTGAACAGCAATCCGACTATCAGGACGATCCTTACAGAAAAACCAAGGTATCTCAGCGTAAAACAAACCGATGGACTCAGAGTCGTCCACAACGTCGAATCCGAACGAAAGATACTTAAAGCCTGCAAGTGGCTCGGGGATGTATTCAAAACTCTCATAACAGCGAATACGAGCCCTTTTCAATACATCCCGGAACGTACGATAAAGCTCGCCCACTGCCAATTCAAGAAAGAGTATTGATGAAAAACAGATCCAAACCTGCCCCAGTCTAGCTGCCGGCGCCTACCATCATGTCATCAATATTCAGGAAATCAACACCAAGCACTCGCAGTCTCCGTTCTAGTTCCTCCAGAGGCAGTGCTGCTTCCACGCCTGCTCAGACTCCTCATCGAGACCGACGAGATCAGAGGGTGGACCGCACTCGACATCCCCGTGAGCATCGAAAGCGGCCACGGGCGCGACGATACTACCTCTAACGACAGGAGCGTGGACGATTGGGCAGCTCTGGCTTCCCTTCAGGCCCTGCTGCTGGGGACTAGAAGGGACACCCCTCATCACGATGTTGGAGTGCTTCTGCGATGCCGCGCGTGCGATGCGCGAGGTTGCGGCTGTGGCCTGCATGGCCAGCCAGCCGGGGTCGTTGCGCCCTCCGCATATAGGGAGCGAGAGAGCATGCGCGCCGGGACGGGTCGCGTGTGGTGTCCTCAACTTCTTAGGCTTTGGCGGCGTGAGGAAGCGTCTCTTTGCTTTTGCAATGTGGTGGGCGTGGTTCTCGGTGAGTTCGAGACGGTGTGTTTGCCATCTGAGATCGTGGACGGCGTGCCAAAGGGCATTGATGGATGTCGGTCGCGCTGGGAGGTTGATAGTCTCCTGTCGGCGGTCCCTATACCCCAGCATACGAAGCCTGGTCATGAGTGTTTCCCTTTTGTTCGTGAGCTCCTCATACTTTTCTTGGAGTAGCCCGTAGTTTATGCTTCTTGGACGAGACCTCTTTTGTGGGCGATTTGTAGCTTTGGGTAGAAGCCCAGCATCGACTAAACGCTGCCTCTCGGTGATCACGGCTTCATCGAAAAACCCATCTGCCGGAGTGTACTGGTTGATATGATATATAATGGCTTTCCATGATACCTCGCTAATAACATTAGGCTTGTCGGTGTCTGTCAAGGTTAGGCGATTCTCTTTCTCTTCTACTTCGTAGTCTGTAACATCATCTTCATCGGCATCCTTATACTGTGGCTGAGCAGGCGCTGCTTGAGGCGGCTGATCGATCGGTAACGAAGGGAAAGCAGCTGGTGGGAGCGTTCGTGAATCGGTACATGCGCTTGAAGCATAATGCTCAGCCCACTCCTCAGGCATACGGAAAGACCTACGAAATGGTCAATGATGTCCTCTATATTCCTCTGAAGCTATCGACAGAACAAGTGATGATAAAGAGTCTGCTTTCAAGCACTTACTCCATGGTCGAACTTTTTGATCGGTATCTAGGCTCACGGCAATCCAGTGATGAATTTAGCAACGCGATACAGGTTCTGAAGACAGTCGATGCATCTGGCTCAGCGTGAGCTTGGATTTTTGTATTTGTATTAGAACTGCCATAGAAATCATGGTCACTGCGGAACGCATCCGTGGGCGACTGTAAAACTGAACCATTGTTGTCCTTTCTGCCTCTTGGGTGGCTGCTCAAATTAAGCTTCAGGCGCGGACCAAGAGCCATAATATTCGATACTTGATGATATGAAATATTAAAATAGACGTCAGAATAAGCGGGCTTTCAGGAAGCGCAGATCGAGATCAGGTTGATGGAAGTGGAGGGACGTCAATAAAGGCATGATACTGTGATGGAGTTGGCCGCAGCATCGCGACTGCCTTGGTAAGATGGTTGCTGACTCCAATGGTGCTTTCGTTACTGCCATATTTGCTATCGAACGACATTTGAGATTCGAGCTACAAGCCAGATGGAGCATATCTTCAGTCCGTAAAGTTGAAGATCTGCGTTTGCGTAGGAGGGACGACTGACGAAATGTTCGAGAACACAAGGGGAAGACACAGTAAGTGCGAGTGAATAGGACAAGCGGAAAACATGCTCGAGACCTGATAAATTATTCGTAGCAAAATGATGCGGATCGGGAGTTGGAACCTTCGTGGCCAACTCAATCACGCTGCACCGAAAAATGCAGTTTGTTCGCGGTTGCTAGTAATTGTTACTTGCTACTTCCTCGGTGCAAATAGTGCGGGAGAACGCCAATCGTTATGCAGGGTATCATGTAAAGAAAAACGCCACCTCATGCGAACTTGCAATCGTCGCATAGCGACCAGATTCTGCCTAGTAGGAACTTCGGAAGGGAGTATTGTCGCGACCTTGAAACCGGAGAGCATCCGAAGGATCTAAATCATCCTCCATTTCCACGTCGTCATCACGTGTCTCCTCGATAGAACGTTTAGTTCTTGCTACCGTGCAAGGTTGCAGATGCGAATCGATTTGATCGACGTTATTTGCAAGGCGGTTCGCCTGGACTTGCTGCATGTTGAAGCTGGAAACCGAGCGTGAAGCTTGGAGTATGTCCCAGCGCGATCGGAGCATATTCTTAATTGTGTCGTCAAAATTGACACAGAAACGCTGGGCTTGACAGACTTGCATTGCTTTGATGTGGTCAAAGTTGTCGAGGGTCTCCATGAGATATGCCGCAATCACGGCGGCTGACTTCTCGTTGCCCGACTCGCAGAACACTAGCACCTTGCCGAGCGTGGGCTGTGCCGTTTGGTCTGGGATGCACCGACGGACTCTCGCAACATGCTCGTTTATTGTCCTTGTGGTGTCGCCAAATCGCTTGATGAGATCGTGGTAGGTCGGTGCTTCGATAGTTGCCACGTCGAGGCCGGCGTCGCGCGCTGCTTGCAATGCGCCACTCATGCTACCATCGCGAGACCGGATTGCAAGTACCATGGTGATTCCTTCGCGAGCGAGAAAATCCTTGTCCTTAGATGCAACCATCGGCCCCAGGAAGAGCCAAGGTAGAATCATCTGTGCCTGCCGGCGCCGTTCGTATGCCCAATCGATCAAGGTGTTCTTCTGGACAATGTCCTCCAATGCCATCTCTTTAAGGAAGCTTAGGTCGAGATCCCCAGATGCAGCGCCAACCACCAGACCTGGCATGTCCGTGGAGAGGGTCGGCGGAGGTACAACGACTCGTGGCGGCGTGGGAAGGCGATATGTGTATTGGTTTTGGCTACGCATAGCCATGCCAAGCGAGCTGCGCAACGGCGACTCCTCTCTTGTGGTCGTCATGGTAGCTGTGGCGACGAGTAGCTGCTGTGGAGGGAAAGTTGAGCAGCCCTGCAATGCGGGGGTAGTTTGAGTAGCGCAATGACGCGCTATCACTGGACTGACGCGCGGTCGCACGGGACGTCACTTGTGGGGAACAGTTACTTGCAATGTCTGTAGTGCTCGATCCTGTAGTGAAGGAGCATGAGGTTTGGAGTGAGACTTCTGTAGCTGCAACTGGGTGCTAGGCCCTTAGGCAACCGCGGCACCAGTGGCCGTTCCGAGTGGGGTCCTGACAGCGGCCAGTTGCAGTCAAACGCGACCGGACCTGCCACAGGACTCAGACGTTGCCAAGGAAATCTAGGAGACGCGTGAGCTCTGGATGGTACTTCGTAGATGTGAATTCTTTCGTCGTAATGAGCAGCTAGCTGCGAGTGGCTGCGTCGACCATCCGCTTCGTGTCGCTCGCACCTGAAGCTCTTTTCTACATGGTTACCTTACCAACGCAACCTCAATCAATCCTGCTGCTATCGTCGCACAAGGTCATGCTGGGCTCTGTCGCACGTGGAGGCGTGTTCTTCTCGGACTATCGATGCTGTACTCTAGCTCTGTCCCTTGGCAAACCTTCGTCTACCAACCAGTTCGCAGCGCAAACCTCGTGTCCAGCCTTCTGGCTCACCCTGGTGATGTGAGTACTTTCGCGCGTAAGCACCATCGCGATAGCGCGGAGTACCGCTCTGTTGTCAGTAATCACTCGTGACAACCTCCAGGCTTCTGTTAAGCATTGTCGTTGCGAACAACAGCATCCACAGTAATCCGTATCACGGCGCACCAGAGCCGAGGCTCAATCAATTGGACACGGCGAGTCGAGGCAAAGCTGCGGGTCGATGACCCTTGATTCCGGCAAGATGGGAAAAAGTCGGTGGACCGTGGAACAGGCGGGCCATGCAGATCCACAGGTTCATCACACGATTGCAGGGAGCACACAGTGCCAACACGAGGCTCATGTTTCCGGATCTACAGGTGGTCTACGACTTGACCAGCGTTTTCTCAGCTGGTGTGATGTAGCTAAGTACGTGAGGTTGTACGATCTTTCAGCCGCTACAACAACAATCTAAGCGACAGCGTGCGATCTCTAATACATGCCCGCATTACGGTGCGAATTGACCATTCCTGCGCATACAAAGAAGACCCGAGTGTAGTTACGACTATTTTTATACAACGTGCTGAACACGAGTCGTTGAGCGCAATCGCGGCGGGAGCCCGGTAGGAGAGATTATTGATGGGTCTGAAAGGAGGCGGGCGACATCCTGGCAGCCTCACAGCCTCGTAATGCAAAGCTCTACTCCCGCCCCGGAGATTGTAAATCCTATGCCAGCGACGCAAGGCCCCCGAAGCGCCCTGCACTGAGGATATGTTAAGAGCCTGATGTGATTTGGCACACAAGCCGAAAATGCTTCCACTCGGCCAAGCGTACCTCTGCCAATACAACGTTGCAGCTCACACCCCAGCTTCAAACAGTCATGGTCCGTGAACTGGCGTCGAAGGTCGTGTACAGTTAGGGCAGGTGATCCTGATCCTATCATCTTAGCAAGATAATTCCGCAGTAGGTAGATAAAAGAGTTGCTCTGTCCCGATGTTGGAAAAGTCAGCAGCGATCCCAACTTCCTGCCATTTCTGACGACCTCGGTCTGATCTACACTCGCTGATCACAACACAACACTCTTTTCCTTTAATTCTAATTCATTCGTTCACTACGCACACTGCAATCATGCACTTTTCGACCATCACAGCCTTGTCGGCCGCGACACTCGTCACGGGCGCCGCCGTCAAGCGACAGGAATCGATTCCAGCGACGCAGCTCTTCCCTGCGCTGCCCCTGTCCATTTTTGCCGAGACTGCCGGACACACATTGACCCTCGAGGAAGCTCTTGCCGGACTGAACATCACCGACAAGATTCACGAGATTGGCGACAAGATTAATGACTTTGGTGACAAGGTCGGAGACAACATCGAAGAGGGCATTGGGAACTTCATTAAGCCCAAGATGAGAGTCAATGTAGCCAGTGTAAACAGTGTAAACGCTGCTGCAGCGACATGCACTAGCGTTCGCGTTCGCACAGAGTGGGACTCGGTTTCCACCGCGGACAGGCAAAATTTTGTCAACGCCGTGAAGTGTCTGATGGGCAAGGCCCCGAACGGCCAGTTTGCTGCCTCTAAGAGCCGTTACGAGGACTTTGTTGCTTTGCACCAGACCCTCACACCTAGGGTGCACAGCAGCTCGAAGTTCTTGCTGTGGCACAGATACTTCTTGTGGACATTCGAGCAGGAGCTCCGGGACAGCTGTGGCCTCACCACAACCCTGCCGTGGTTTGATGAGACCAAGTATGCTGGCAAGTTTGGCCAGTCCTCGATTTTCTCAAGCCAGTGGCTTGGTGGTATCGGTCTCGGTGGCGCTTGTGTGAGAGATGGCGTAAGCAGAACTATGTTGCACAGCACACCAGCTTATAACTGACTTGAAATGCAGCAATTCGCCAATCTCGCCATCAACATCGGTCCTGGCTCCGGCAACCAGCCTCACTGTCTCGCCCGTAACGGCGATGCTGCGAAGACTATCAACACCGGCCAGTCCATGGTTGATGCCTGTAACTCCCGTGGCACTTTCGCCGACATGGCTGGCTGCTCTGAGGGCGGTGCCCACGCTTGGGGCCACAACGGTATCGGTGCTGTGATGCAAGATGTCTACGCTTCGCCCGCAGACCCTGTAAGTCTTGTCAACGCACGCACGCACAAATAGTTCTCTAACATCTTCCAGACCTTCTGGCTGCACCACGGTTTCATTGACCGCAACTTCCGCATCTGGCAAAACCAGAATGCCGCTGTCCGCACGACTACCATTGACGGCAGAGATATCGATGGCAACGCGCTGACACTCGACACAAGTATCAACGTTTACAGCTTCAGACCAGACGTCAGGATTAGGGATGTTCTTGATACCACTGGCGAGACGCTCTGCTACAAATACAACTACTAAAAAGTAGTATTAGACCAGTCGACACCCTTTCTTGTTCATAGATTTTTGATAACATGGTAGTAAATAATACCGTTATCACCTGACGCTACCATGCTTGATGATATTCAATTCGAAAGACCCTTTCGTACTTCGTTTCTATTTGCACACCTGTGCACACAAGCTGCAACCAATTCGAGATAGAGCCGCAATAAGGAGGTGAGAACGTAAATATAGCAGTCGCACCGAGATACTTATCCACTAGTGCATCATAGGGGCGTGACAGGGCTCTCACATAACAAGAACAGTGGTGCTTGCAAATTGTGAATTTGCATAGCATACATAGCTAGGAGGCATAAGTCTGCCATAGAGTTATGCGCTCTGAAGGCCTACGTTCGAGCCCCCAAGTTGCTCCCCACTTTTCGCCTTGACAAGTTGCGAAAGTCACTTTTTACCTCCTCTTCGTCGCCGTCCAGAACTGTGTAACTGCCCGTCTTATCAGCAACGATTTTCAAGACTTCAATCAGGAAACATCAGGTGCTTACCATAAGTGAATTTCAGCAACGTCTCCGGCTGCTCTGCATAAAGGCTGTCGATGCTCTTCCTGGACGTATGGTCCACACCGAACCCGAGCAGATCTGCCAGTTCGAGCACTTCCTCCGCAGAGAGTTGGAGAGCAGTGTGGGTGCCCCATTTCAGCGCTATGTACATATCAGCTCGACGTGGATCGTAAGAAAGGTAGAGGAGCATAATTCCAGCTAGGGAGGGCAGTAGCATACGTCCAAGATTGATCCAAACTCCACCAGGCTTCAGCAACCGATGTATGTTGCTTAGGAAGTCAATCACATTTGGTGAAATGTCGATGAAAAACAACGTGACGATTGCGTCGAACTCACCGTCCTGGGGGAACATCTCCAGGAAGTCACCCTCAACGAGTTTGACGGCTTTGTTTGGCCAGTGGTCCGGAACTGTTAGAGCGGAGTAGCGTGAGGAGGGATTAGACTGATGTGTCCATTTGGTCACGAAAGGTTGCAGTGTGTGCTGGTGCAGTAAGGTTGTGTGGTTCGTCAGCAGGTGGTAGGCCAGTATGGAGCCGTAGTCCAGTTCGTTGGCAGTGACATCGTACTCTGTGCCATTCTGAGACCACGCTTATAACTCAATTGATTAGAATAGACGTACCGAGATCAGCGATATCGCTCGCCAGTCTACCCATACCGCTTCCAGGCACAAGCACTTTCTTCCCTTCACCGTGCTCCCCAAAATGTCGCTCCAGTCCATCCAGAACAGGGGGGAACACGGCCTGTCTCTCCTTTGCGCCTTGCGTGCTCCAGTCCCGCGAAAGGTGACCGAACGCCAGGTCCACAGATCCGAAATCTGCGTCCTCCTCGTCTTCTAGCGCTCGCGAGCCAGTGCGGTAATTCTCTCTCGCAAGCTGCGCAACCTGTTCTGAGAATCGGGCGTTCACCTCGATACCCTTCCTAGCTTTCTCGAAGTGCGCAGGATAGCCGAGTTTGTTGCTAAGAGCCTTGTATGCGGGAGCCTGCTTAGCATAACGTGCATGCTTCCGCTGTAGCACCTGCTCAGCGAGGAACGAGTACTGCTCGAAGGAGTTGATGCAGTGCGCCAGTCCATCGGGAAGAGAGGGGTATCTCTTCCTTCTCACGCCTTCGTGTGCCCGCAGGGATTTGGTGGGCTCAGCAGAAGTTTCGAGGGCTTCATTGGAAATTGGCGCGGAAGGGGTGACGGGCGGGAACGTGAGCGCGACGTGGAGGGCTTGAGCGCGCTCGGAGAGGGAAGAGAGAAGAAGTGCGATGTCGGAGAACGAGTCAGAGCCACGCAGGGCGAGGTAGATGGGTGAGACAATGCACAGGAGGAAAGTGAGAAGGCGAGTGAGATGCATCGAGGTGTACATTCTTAGCCTTGGTAGAGGTGAACGTCAGTGAAGGTGAGTTCTTGATGTTAGAAACTTAGGGTAGGGCAGAAGGGTAAGGAAGACACCGTCAGTGGATGATTCAGAAAGAACATCTCACGGAGATAAGGTATTATGCCGTTAGTATGTTGTATGTCGAAGGTAGTAGCCGATCAGAAGCGTACAGGGGGTCATCCACAGTAAGCTGACTATTTAGGGGTTCGGTTATACTGCGTCCATC
This sequence comes from Boeremia lycopersici, assembly GCA_022609225.1. Taxonomy (NCBI): domain Eukaryota; kingdom Fungi; phylum Ascomycota; class Dothideomycetes; order Pleosporales; family Didymellaceae; genus Boeremia; species Boeremia lycopersici. The sequence continues at coordinate 54,833 of JAGKPY010000077.1, forward strand.
GCGAGTTCATCACCTCTCAGTGCCTACTCTCTGTTCCCTTCTTAGCTAAACTATGGCCATGAGTTGTTCAATCTTGCTTCTTTGCCTACTCGTCCTCGTCCACAGTGCTCACCTCTCCTATGCAAACGAGAACGAGGCACCACCACCAAAGTGCAGCAAGCTTCTCATACGCAAAGAGTGGCGGACATTGACGCATGGAGAAAAGGCCCAGTGGGTGGGAGCTGTCAAGGTACGCCCGTCCTCCTGCCTCTGGGTAGCACGGCTAATGCAAAGTAGTGCTTGGCAAGCATACAACACGAACGGCTATCTTTAACGAAGAACCATACAGTGCTTGAGGGGAAGAGGAGCCTGTACGATGATTTCTCATACTCGCATGCGGTTCTGGAACCCAGCGCGCACAGGAATGCGTACTTTTTGCCATGGCGTGCGTTTTCTCTATCTTGCTCCTTTCTTACTCGTCCTTCCCTGAGCACAAGCTTACGTGGGCACAGACCGCTGGTTCTCGTATTTGTTCGACAATTCTCTCCGCCGTACCTGCGAGTACAGTGGGCCAACGCCATACTGGGACTGGTCGCGCGATCACGCAGATCTGTTCCACTCGCCAGTGTTCGAGGATTCTCCCGAGTACGGGCTGGGCGGAACGGGAGACTGCGATTCCTCACCCGAGGCTGACTGCACCGTCACCACCGGCGCTTTCGCCCCGTCCAGTGGGAACTTCAAGCTTGCTTGGCCCATATTTCACTCGCTGCGGAGAAATTTGACGCTCATAACTGGCTGGTTCGCCCACGAGCTGCCTCAGAACCGCACTCTAGGCCCAGAGTTTGTACGCAACTCGACTGAGCATACTACTGGCGACTTTTTCCGGTTTCAGCACGCAATGACACTACTGCACAACCACGTACACAATTTTGTGGGGGGCGATCTAGCGGGAGACTGTCCGAAGACCCTGGCGGAAGAGGAATGCCAGGGTCTTGCAGTAAGCTTCACGCCCAATGACCCACTTTTTTGGCTGCATCATGCACAGCTCGACCGTTTGTGGAACAAGGTGTGCCCACAACATCTTCTGCGGTACAACCTTACTGACTACACAGTGGCAACGCAACGACCCATCGAACTTCGCCGCCTTCTCCGGCGTACCCCTCAGCGCGCACAATCTGACCAGCTACGACCTCGACGCACATGCAGATCATCAGATGCCATTCGACGTTCAGAGTGTGTCTGTGACGCCGAGGAGAGTGTTTGATACAGAAGCTTGGCCGTTATGTTATCGATATGAAGACGACAACATTGACATGAAGCTTTGAGTCCTTGCTTGTACATGGTGTACTGCACCCAGGCACGCCCGACCAGCCACTTGACAAGATGCAGCATGAAGCAAGAGAGCGCTTTCCTGTTATGATGGACGGATCTATTCAGTTGCATTTCTATAGACGGCACATAAATTTTTACGATCCGTATTTCTCAAACTCACATTGCCTATCTCGTTTTCATAGCACTATCTCAGCTAGACTCCTGATATCTCTCATACATATCCGGCGTCCACCCCTCATGCTTCCTCTCGAGCCAATCATGCACCTGTCTCCAGTCCCTGCAGGTATGCACAGTTCCTCCGCCTGTAGCAACTTTATCACCATTAGCCGCATTCTTGCTGGTACCCCCCGACTCCAGAGTGGTGTCGGCGGCGCAGAGAATGCTCTGCCGTAGATAATGGAAGCAGTGCGCTGTATGGTCTGACCCATCGTCTCCATTGACAAGTGCTGCGCGTATATGGTTGAGGCAGTGCATCTGATGCCACATCGAAACCCCAAATGCGAAGTGCTCCTCTCCTAGAAAAACGAAGCCCTTGCCAGGAGGGCGAATTGCATTCCACTCAGCCCAAGCGGGGACACCTTCCATCCCGTAGTGAGACGGGTCATCGTGAAAAGCAGCCTGGATGGTACGGACCTTGAGAGGAAGCTCTCGAGGTCTGTCGCCGGCAAGGTAGGCTACTATACGTCAGTCAAAGTTGTGGGAAGAAGAGTATGCGGCTCACTGTAGTCGCGCGTTCCGCGTGTCAAGATGCGGACAGAAAAGATGAAGGCACCCAAGTTCAGGATGAGGCAGACGCTCAGCACTGCGAGCAGGCTGTAAGAGAGGCTGCGTAGTTGAGGTGAAAGGGACTGAGGAAGCATCTTGATGTGCTGGCAGGTTTTTCGACGGTAGATAGAGAATGGAGATGGGAAATTGCTCAACACAAGAAGCAGGCTAAAAGTGTGGACAGCTCTAAGGTCGTATCTGCTCTCACCTGGACGGGAGAGTTACGCATAGCCCCGATGAGCGGGGCAGGAGGAAACGCACTGTCCAGCTACATTATCTACCAGAGTCTCAGGTGCGTTCAAGCAGTTCCGTCGACGACAGAGAGCGCTAGCAAGCAGGGTAGCACATGCGGGGCAATTTGCGGCTTCGTAGAAACTATGTTTACTCATACCTAAACGAAGTAGAAAGACTAATGCGGGGTCAAAAGCGGATACGGCGAGGCCAAGCACTGCATTGTTACAGGCTTACAGCTTTGAGGATCGGGGAGATACACTAATGCAGGTCAGACGCTAAGACTCGGGGCTACTCTCGGGGCCATGTATACACCTGCGTAGAGCTCCTTGCTTGCTAGGTAGTCGACTGATGGAGGTGGAGGATCTGTTTGACAGACTGTCCCGCTCAATTTGGGACAAAACCCAAAAGGTGGTTGAGAAGGACCCTGGAAGTAAACAAGTGATAGGTTATGAGAGTTGGTCCCAATATGTACCCGTTGTCGATCAGGGTTCATGACGGGAGACGGGTGGCGCCGACCGTGCAGCGGATCGCCTTACATGCACGTCAACCAAAGTTGTCATCGGCTAAACAGCAACTCCGTCGCTTGTCAATGAGGTCGCAGTAGTAAAGGATTGGCACCTCACGGACATTTCAGGAAGGTGCATGCAGCAGGAAAGCTCCCCAGTTCGCGTGCATTGTGTTCAACCTCGCACAACGACTACAAGCACAGTTCAGCGAAGCTTGGGACCAAAATTCTGACATCTTGGCTTGTCTGATATCGCGCAATTCGATGTCAGGCCTTTTGCTTTCTCATCGAGCCATGATGATAATGCGTTTAGAGCTAAAATTCAGTCAACTCAACACGTCGAAGATGCTCACTTGTGTAGCCCGCTTGCGTACCAGAAGTTTATGGACTCGGACTTGCTGAATTATGCAGCGTCCGCAATGTGGTATCGCAACAACGTGTCTATCACGGCGGAAACGCTACGTTGACTGAAACAAGACCATTGACCGAATCGAGGTAGCTCCAAATATCTCAAGCTTTTGTCTGATCCTTGCTGAACAAGACATTCACTATATTATCAATGGAAGCTTCAGGTTCGCCGGCAACACAGGGACACATTCCGAGCACCACATGCAGCGGTACTCGATGTCAACCGTGAAACACCACGTATCTAGCAACTGTAAATAAGTCACCGCAGCACCGTGATCGCTTCCCCTTGCAGGTCTGTGGGGATCACTTCCTGGTCATCTCTATGAGATTAGACCTACATGTAACGTGCAGAACTGATCAGCAGATCTATCCCAGTTCCCGCTCAGATCTAACCAATTAATTTACTGATCGTACGAATCCTACACGAGCCTTCTTTGAGGTTTCATGAGGTCAACGTATCTCGCATTCAGAACCTAAACAGGAAAAAGGTTCACAGGTGAACCACGCAGTTGGGCATTAGATTGAAGCTACAGCATCAGTTCAAGTCGCCTCTGTTCCTGTCAGATCTCAAATCTAGAGCTGAGACCGATCCTCATCAATATCCGCTTTGGTTCGTCTGGCTCCGTAAGGGACTGGGACAATCTCGTAGTCATGCATGATGGAAAGCCTGTTACATGTTGCGAACTAGATGTTACCTGTCAACAGTATCAAAGATACCCTGGTGACAGATCGAGTTACTTGTCATGTGGGCTTGATGCTACCAAGTCACTGTTACACACTTCAGTGGCATGAGTAAGAGGAAGGTGAATGCACATCCTACTCGCCTGAGCATCTTGTTGGCAAAACGGTTCACGGTACGCAACATGGATTGTATCTCATGCGTTGTACCGACAGATAATATCTTGCCTCTTTTCATGCCACTTGTGTCTCACTTCACTGCAGTGCTTACGGGCCCCGTAGCATGGACATATGTCTCCACTTTAACGCTTTTCCAATTGTCTTTGCACCAATATCACGCGATTACATCAAACGTAAACACGAAAGAGCGCTAACTTATCGGCCAACCATTGCGAATACCGACCGGCTCGTAGATATCGTATACCTCCTGCAGGAAGTATGCCCCTCGGAACACAAGATGCATAAATAGTTAAGAGGATGATGGGAACTAACATCATCTCATCATTGAGCCACCTCTTCCCCTGACCCAAACGAGACTTCCACTACCTATCTGCCAAATTTCAACCATGAAGTACCCTGTTACTCTACTCAGCCTCGCCAGCCTCGGTCTGAACATTCTCCCTGTTCTATCAGTGGCAGTTCCTGTAGCCGACTTGGTTCGCCGCGGCGACGGCTCGATCAATCAAGTCTATCACTCAAATGTGGTCGAGAAGCGCTACGTCCATGCTTTAGATAATGACGAGACCGTGGAGAAGCGTCACAAATATCGGCTGGACAACGATGAGACTCTTGAAAAGCGCGACAATGAGAAGCGTCACAAATATCGGCTGGACAACGATGAGACTCTGGAGAAGCGCGACAACGAGAAGCGTCACAAATATCGGCTGGACAACGATGAGACTCTGGAGAAGCGCGACAACGAGAAGCGTCACAAATACCGGTTGGACAACGACGAGACCTTGGAGAAGCGCCACGTTTACGCCTTAGATGGCGACGAGACTGTGGAGAAGCGCGGAGTTGTGAAGAGTCACAAATACCGTCTGGATAGTGATGAAAGCCCAGCATTCTAGTGGAGATGACAAGAACCTGCCGGAAGATTGAGGGCTCGCGTGACCGAGCTTTACAGACGCCTTCGATACGTGCCCAAATTTTGCGCTTCTCATTACGCGTATCATCATACCACCACGCTCGTTACATAGCAGAAAGCCTTAGAAATGAATGAATAAAGCACAATGCTGAGTGCTCTGTTTACGTGTCCAAGAAATCTGTTCCATATCTGTACAACTTGCACACAGCGCCAACCCGTAATCACTGAACGCTAGTTCCTTATCTGTTCAGAGCTTGTGATGAGGGACTACTGTTCAGCGTCACATGATGAGCTGAAAGTCTGCTTAGTTCTTTCTATGCAGATTCTTTGATTACATGTTCCTTCTGGGTAAGCAAAGCGCGGTAGATTGTAACAAACCGAGTATGTACCAAACCATCTGGCTTCTTCATGATCACCAAGCAATCGGGGTGATCTTATGTCAAGTTGTTCTCTTCTCTACTTAGGTAGGTGTATATTTGCCTCCAAGCTAAGTCCCCAACTCATCTTTACGCCCACTCATCTGGCATTGGGATCAGCGTCTCATTATTAGCAGCGCACATAGCCGGATGATCTTCCGGTAGAGCCTCTATGTCAACCATCTTGACGTCCGAGCACTATCATTACATCAGCATGAGTTGTATCTTACTACGAGCGAGGGAAACTTACATAGTGTTTTACATTCCCCGTTTTCGGATCCCGGGCTTCGAAGTACATGACTCCCATCTCATTTACCTCGGTCGCAAAAGAGATCGTGATGTTCACACATAGCTGGCCCAAAGGCTGGATGGTCATATCCTGCATGACTACATTTGGGAAGTCTTCTCTCTTCTTTGGAGCCCTGTGTGTGGTATAAAGAGCCGTCACAAGATCCCCAGGGTGGCCGGAAAAAGAGAGGAAGCTGCGAGAGCTACGGGAGTATTGTTGGGGATTGTGTACGATGTCACCTTTTCCATATCAGAGCACGCTACTGATGGGCTTTGGATGAATAAAAACATACCACAGAAAGGGGTAAACCTATCTATCTCTGGCCGAATCCTGGGACTTGGACTGCGGGACATCCATGGGTACTGGACGTGGAAGCCGGCATGTGCGGCAGCTACAAGATCGATGCTGAGAGCAAGTAGAAAGGCAATCATACTGGAATTGAGGTCATGTTTGATAAAATTCGATAGCAGTACAATGCGAAAAGTGAGGGAAACGTGAAGTATGCTCAAAGGGTCCGACACGAGAGTTGGTTGGGTGTCGAAGCTCAGCAATTTACTCCACCTCTCGTCACACCCTTCCTACCTGCCAGAAGCAGTCAACACAGTCATTACCCTGGAATGGCTGAGCGCCGAGTTTGGTGACGGTGGGACTCTGTGATCTTGGCATGGGTCGATCCGCCTGAAAGCTTATGCGACTTGACAAGTGGGGCTTTGGGCCACCTGCAGGGTCCGTTAGTCTGTCACCTATGCACGACCTTGCAGCGTCAGCGCATTAGCACCGTCTCTCTGCTGATAAGCGCCGGAACATCGATGGACTGTACTCCCACCCTCTCTGGCGAGCGATGCGAGCAGCAAGACATTAGGTATGGAGCGTAATGCAGTCCCGCCATCTGCACTGTTACCTGGCCATGATACCATCGCTTGCTTTAATCCTGCCTGCGCACACGGTGTGCCCTCCCCCGTGTTTTCCTGTTCGTTGACTGTCCATCCTTCGTCATGTTCTCCTCCAAAGCGAAGTCAGGCCCATCTGAGTATGCACCTCTTGCACACGACGATGGCGAGGACTTGGTCGCAAATTCCGAGAATCTTTCCTCCTCTGAAGACAATCATTCTGCCCCATTACTAGAAGCCTCAGACGACTTCATGCCGTCCAAGCCGTCTTCACTACCCAAGCTCATACTCTACTTTTCGTTCGCCCTAGCACTGCTATCAGCAATCAATGTTGCTCTGCTTCCCACCACATTGTCGAAATATCAAGCTTTTCCCTTCTCCGACTCCGAGCTCGAAGCGCTTCCCTATGGCGACGCCAGACTTGGATTGGACAGGGCAGCGAAAATGATCCCTCCTCCTCAAGTATATCAATACGCTTGGCCAGACAGGATTGCACGCGTAAGCCGAAAGTTGAAGAATGCTGTGTGGGGTCAGGACGTGCAGGTCTACGTCACTGTCGAGGTCTGTATCCCGTGCTTTCAGGAATCATGCTTCTTGACTCCCTTCAACAATTCATCCATTCATCCTCTGTAACCACTGGTCTATTGCAGCTGCTGACATCAGATAAGGACTCGACAATTATGCGCTTTCCAATTCCATTCACCAGTGTTAACGCTTGTGCAATCACCTGGCGGCCACCCCCCGAGTTTTCTGCGCGTGACAAGGACGTCACAACTAAGGGAGATATCACGGAAATCGAAGTCTGGCAGCTTATCGCGCCTTCGGTTGCCTCTGTCTCTTCCAGGATGGAGGAGCTTGACTATGACACACTATCTTACTCAACTCTCCCCGTACGTGGAGAGCTGCTCGGTGTACTAGACCTCACAGCCAAACCGAACAGTACAACAGTTGAGTTCGCCTGCCCCACAGGGGCGGATAGCCTGACGGTCGAGTTGAGGTGCCAGCGTGTTGCGTGTCATGTGAGCTTCATGCAGATTGACATGGCACCGAGCTTTGGGTTTGAGTTGGCGAGGCGAAGGGAATAAGCAGATTAGGCTAGTTTCATTGCTCTATAGTACTTCCATCGTTTAAGTAGCTCTACATGCAGTGACATTTCAAGTCAATAGAAATCTTCAATCTGAACACATCATCTAACTCGTTGTTAGTGTGCACACTTGGAATTGCACCTAGACGATATCCACACCTGCACAAAAGCTATCACACAAGGCTACAGCTTCTCGATCTAGATTGACGCTAGCACGAAAGAAGGCGTGGATCGATGTTGAACAGGGTAGGTACCTAGCGACGTGGCTTAGTCCCGTCCCTTGACTCACCATCACTTCACTCTGTTCCCTTGTCGACCATTACCCAACTATAAAACTCGCTGAGCCTTCTTGTACCCAACATTCATCAGCAAAATGTCTTCCCAACTTGATGCCACTTCCATCGCCCGTCTCTCCCTGCACGACCCCACCCACTTCAACATCCAGCACACCCAAACCCTCCACCGCCTAGCACTTCTGCAGCATTGGAATGTTTACACAGGATCAAAGATCCTGGAATTAGGATGTGGGCAGGGCGACTGCACGACAGTCCTTGCCTCTGCTGTGGGCGAGCAGGGGGAGGTAGTGGCGGTTGATCCAGCCGAACCAGATTATGGTACGTCGTTTCGCGTTCCCAACAAGCGGGCTACAAACTGATGTTTCTGCAGGTTCTCCTTATACTCTCGGTCAAGCACAGAGCCACATCTCGCAAGGTCCACTGGGCAAGCAGATTACTTGGATCCAGCAATCGCCCCTGGACTACCTCTCGTCCATTCCCTCTCCATCGATAGCCGAGACTAAAGCGTTCCATGCAACAGTGCTCGCTCACTGCCTGTGGTACTTCCCCACTCCTAATCTCATCCTTGACACCTTTCGCGCTCTCAAGCAGCACAGCAAGCGCCTCTTTCTTGCGGAATGGGCATTGGTAGCGACGGAGCCCGCTGCTCAGCCTCACGTACTGGCTGCGCTCGCCCAGGCCGCGCTGGAGTGCCGCAAATCCACTAGCACATCAAATGTGCGCACGGTACTGGGACCAAAGAGACTTACAGAGCTGGCCCTGGCAGCTGGGTGGCAACTGGAGAATGAAGCCCGGGTGCCAGGTGGTGAGGGACTATTGGACGGCCAGTGGGAAGTGTCTGCTTGTCTTTCACGCTCCTTTGAAAAGGAAATAGACGAGCAAGTGAGCGATGAGAGGGAACGTGGAGTGATTATTGCATTGCGAGATGCGTGTGAGGGGAGCTTGGAAGGTGTGCAGGGGGGTCGGAAAGGAGTTAAGTCGATGGATGCGTGGGTAGCTACTTTCGTCTGATCAGTGATCGCCCATATGTAACTCTATCCTGATCCAGCCCTGTGATGCGACTTTTCCGCATCTCATCTGACTCCGAGGCTACAAAACACCCTTCGGGCACTGGTGTAGCGGCACCTGAGTCGCTTTATGGCTACCTGAACGGCGCACGAAACCTCATTGAGAACTATAATGAGGCTAGACCTGGCTTATACGTCGTTGCGCGAGTATTGTTCTAAGTTCCTTCACTTTATACACTGACCTTATCAGATAGCCTTCTAGTAACGACACAGTCTTCAGCAAGCCCTTACGAACTGTCTGTCACTTTTTGCAAGCACCGATCACATATGTTGCCATTAGGCGTGAGAGTGTTGCTCCTTATTACAGATTACACAGATTACAAGCCAGCTAGATAGAATTCCTGAAACACACGATCTTCTATGTGGCAAGGTGTATAGCATTCATGCTACATGTCCTTGAGTTTGTCCAACACTGGCTTCATCTCGTGCCAAGTATCATATGAGTGTTTGGAAAATTGAGCTGCAGTAAAGTTAGTAACTGTGACGTCTTCTAGACAAAAGCATCAGCATACCATCCGGAGTTCCGTCGAGAGCAATGGTGTGGGTAGCGCCAAAAAGGTACAAGGTTGCAGGACTCGTCAGAGTATCGGATTTGGAAGGCAGACCATGAGGAATCGTAAGCAGCGGCAATAGAGTCGGGGCTGGGAGTGCTGTTAGTAAGCGAATCCAAAAGCTTGCAATGGATCTTACTGCAGGTGAAGGACTTAGTTGCGTGATCAAAAGTCAACGGCAGGATATCCGCTCTGAACTGAGATAGCTTCTGACGTGCGCAGGCTGCGCTGAAAGCGTTACTCACATGCGGTGGGATTAGCATATATGACTCGTGAGGATCCCCATGTGAGATAGGGACTGCGCATTCCTTTAAGCAGCCCTCGGCGTCAGTAGTGCGAAATCGTGCAGAAGCTCTGTAAAAAAATCGACGGGAGATAGATGAGGTGCCAAAGAAGACATGACGATATTTTGGCCTAAATATCATGATGAGAGGTGCGTGAGAGCACTGGCTTGTGCTTTCCAACTCTCCATGCCGCTGATAGTTTTGGAAAATATAGGTATTCCCCGGCTCCACTAGCGTGTCATGACCCGGCCAAGGCAGCAGCGAGTGATAGTCCTGCGCAACAGGTGGTGCAATTCACTCGCGACCATGTGGGGAGTACAATGACTTGCGTCCGCTCAAATAGATTAGGTCAACAAAGAGGAAGCGAACATACAGTATGGCAGGGGTAAGTAATCAATGTAGATCTTCCAAACATTCTTCTTCTAGCAGCACCTCATTGCAAGTAACAGTGAAGCATATAAGACTAGACAATAAAGTGCTTAGACTGAAGCTGAAGTATTTTGTATACTTCTATAAGTTACTTCCTATAAACGGCTGGCTGCCTTGAAGTCTTGAATCACATTGAATGCTTACCCCTGCCATACTGTATACATCTTGTTGAAGTAGGGCAACATACAAAGAGCGATTGGTGGTTGCATCTCGGCAAAACACAGAGCTCCACCAAACAGCAAAAAATAGTTCTACGCCTGAAAATCTTCAAAAAAAAACATACAACAGTGGGGATTCCCCAGTGGTCACCCACCTGAGTACTAATCCACCGGTACGTTGCTTAAATAGGGCTGAGCGAACGGGAAGCCTTGTTTTCAACGTCCTATGGTCGTATGTGGGAGAATTGGATGCATGAGAATGTTATATTCATGTACTGGTCTAGTTCCATGCATACACTACGTTTGTCTATCCTCTTACTTCTTCTGCTTCTCGCCTTCAATGAAATCTTTGATGGTCTGCTCCAGACCGACATCTTCCGTAAAGCCAAGCTCCTTCGCTCTTGATGTGTCGTACTTTGCTGGCCAGCTCAATACGATCTTCTGAATACCCTCGTCTATCTTCTCCGTGACTCTAGAACGAACCTCCTTTCCAGCGACCTTCTCCAAAGCGTCTAGAATTTCCCCGCTCGTCGCTGTGTAGCCGGGAAGCAGCACTTGTCGGAAGTGACCGAATTTCTCGGCCGGTACCTTGATGGCATGTACAAGGTTGGTGGCCAGAGCACGTGGCGATGTCAACCAGATGCCGATCTTGGGGTCGACTGGGAGCACAGAGTCCTCTCCATTGACGGGCTCTCGCACGATTCCGGATACAAAAGACGAGGCCGCTGCTGTGGGAGCTCCAGCTCGTACGAATACAGTCGGCAGGCGGACCACACGTCCATCGATGAGACCTCGGCGGGAGTAGTCGTTGACCAAGAACTCGATCATAAGCTTTTGTGTGCCATAGCTGCTCTCAGGCATGGGCACAATGTCTGTTTCTGTTGCCACGTTCTTGACAGCCGCACGACCAAAGACCGCGCATGAACTTGTGAACACGATCTTGACACCAGGCTGTTTGACGCGAGCAACGTCGATCAAATGCCTCACGCTGTCAAAATTGACTTTCAGCCCCAGACCGAGGTTGGCTTCCGAGCCACTCGACATGATGCCGTGCAGGATGTACACCGCATCTGGTGCTTTCTCAAACAGTACGTCGACCGCCGCGGGATCTGTCAAGTCCGCCGCAATAGTCTTTACGTCCTTCGACGCCGTCGGATTCGGTGGCTCCTTAACGTCGGCCAGGACTAGTGATGTCGAAGAGTCGGTCTCGATGAGCTTCTGCGCTAGAATCTGGCCGACAAAGCCGCCGGCTCCGGTGATGACAACCCTCATATTGCTGACTCGTGTACAGGGTTCTGCTTGATGGTGCTAGTGTGAGTAAGATGTGTATAGGATTTACGCACAGGGACTGATCAAAGCAACAGAATTTGAGCCACAGCTACGACTTATGATGTTTCCCTGTCGGCGAGAACCCCGACTTGGAACAAGTGGGATGGATGAAAGGTGGGGATAGCCGCCAGGAAGCGCGGGGTCGGCATCTCGGTGGTCGGACCGAAAGATCTCAGAAATGGTTTCCACTACTTCCACATCACGGACCTTCGCCGCGATGCATGTACCTAAAATCCCTTATAAATCCAACATTGCACTGCATCGTAGTCGAGCGTCGTTGTGGCAATTTCCCTCACACTTTTCCGCATGAACCAGCACAGGCCGCAAACTAGGTCGGCCCGGTTCAGGCCCGGTGGCTGACCTTCCTCTTCTCGTGCCGCGGTCAAGCTCAATGTGGATCGAACACCGCGATTTCGATGGATTTTCGATGAAGCCGCTCGCAAGCCTTGATGCCGATCCGCCGCCCCATAAGGGCGGTGGATCAACAAAAGGATGGATACCTCCACGATGAGGACTTCAGTGCACTTCTCAATTGTCCTTCGACTTCAAGATGGCTCTCGTTATCGCCGCACTGTTAGGCTTCGCCCAATTGCCAATTGCGCATGCTGTCGACTCGCTGAAGATTGAGACGACGTCTGGCACAGTACAGGGTGCAGTTGACTCAATTACGCCAAATGTCGCTCACTTCCTTGGAGTGCCCTTCGCTGAGCAACCTCTGGGAAAGCGTCGTTGGTTGCCAGCGATCCCAAAGACGAAAGAGAACGGAACACTTGATGCCAGCAACTTTGGTCCTGCGTGTCCCCAGTTTGAAGGCAACACAGACAATGTCTGGCTCACCGACGCGCCTGAATTCGTCATCACACCGAGGAACTACACCGGCGAGGACTGCCTGACTGTCAACGTATGGGCGCCGTGGGAAAAGGAGGCCGATCAGGGCAACTGCACGGAAGAAGTTTATGAAACCGATGAAAAGCTGCCCGTCCTTGCGTGGATCCATGGTGGCTCTTTCCAGACGGGTGCCTCCACTGTGCCTTACCAAGATCCCAGCCGATGGATTCAAAGGAGCGGAAAGCACATTGTTGTTGGCATACAGTGAGTGTGACCTCTTTCATCATTCAGAACAAGCTAACACAAATCACAGATATCGCCTAGGCATCTTTGGACAGCCCAATGCGGCAGGCCTTGCAGACGATGAGCAGAACCTTGGACTTCTTGACCAGCGTTTAGCACTAGAGTGGATTCGTGACAACATCGCCAACTTTGGCGGCGACCCAGAACGCATCACTCTCTGGGGTCAGTCTGCAGGTGCCGTCTCTGTCGACAACTACAACTTCGCCTACCCTGAAGATCCTATCGTCTCCTCTCTGATTATGCATTCTGGAACATCATTCCTGGACCTCACCTCTAGGGACCCAGAACACACCAACTTCACGTCTGTCGCCACTTCTCTGGGCTGTGGTAGCTTGAATGGCACCGCTGAAGTTGACTGTCTCCGAAACGTGCCCTTCAGAGAGATCATCTCCTTCCTCAAGACCCGCTCTGATAACGGCACAACCCCCGGCCTGACATTCAACCCAATCATCGACAATCGCACTAGGTTCAGCAACTACACTGAGCGCGCTCTTGCTGGCAATTACACCCGCAAGCCTGCCATTATGGGTACCACCGTGGACGAAGGCACTCCCTTCCTGCCCTACAACCGCACCTACGGCCCCGATCCGGTGGCCGCCGACTCCATCACTCTGGGCTTCTTCCTCTGCCCGACCGTGCAGACAACGCACGACAGGTTCGCCTCTAACTCTACCTCATTCCGCTACCTGTACGCCGGAAACTTCTCCAACATTGCTCCACAGCCGTGGCAGGGTGCATACCACCAGTCTGATTTGCCGCTTGTTTTCGGCACGCACAACATTGCGCGCAGCAACTCCACGGCTCTTGAGTTCGCCGTGAGCGAGGCAATGCAGGACTACTGGGTTGCATTCGCGACGGACCCGGTAAACGGGCTACCCGAGGCGGGCTGGGAGGCGTATGAGCCGACTGGTGAGGCGGTGCTGTTTGGGTACGAGAACCAGGCGGTGCAGCCGATCAAGGAGGCTGATTTGGAGGCGCCGTGCAACGGGTTGGTGCCAAATGGGCTGCCTAAGCCACCAACATTCTAGAGGTGGGATAGTGGATGTCAAGCTACGTAATTTAATTGTGATGATAGATGATAGATAATTATCGATAATGAGTCGTACAAAGATGAATAGATGATGCTGTTAACAGATCTGCGTCCGGCGTCCAAAACTTGAATAGCGCTAAGCCTGATTGTACCAGATCCTGATCGTCTTTCTGATACTGTGATTAGATGGTTCTCAGTAGGTGTTCAGCAGCTTTGTCAAGCCCAGCTCTTGTAATATTCCTACACGAGTCTATCTTCGCCTTGGGGGAGAGTCGCAGACAGCTTAGTCGTCAGAATGTGTAACAGCATTTTGTTTTTCGATGGATTCCCTATCGAGACCATCGGTTGACATGGTGTGAACTGCGAAAACCGGCGCGCTGCTCTGTGACTGTATACACAACCGGTCATACAGTTGCTTACTGTGGTCCTCTTAATTATCAAATCATCGCGTGCATCAAATTTTCTCAGAAATCTATGTTTGAGACTGTTCCCTTCATAAGTTTTCGTTGAGAGAGCTCGAAAGCTAAGACAGCATGCCTTACCTATTAGTCTTTCCCCAGCTTTAGGACGTGTAGCCAGGCTGCCTCAGACTCGAAGCTACGTGAAAAGCTGAATGGTAACAGTAATGACAGTGGGGTATGTTTGGGGGGCTGAAGCACGGCAAGGTAAGCCATATTGAAGGTTTCCCAGAATTGTGTCGTTCTTCGACGATGCGCCATCGTCCTGCAAGTCATACCCACACGACCAATCGGTGCAAGCGCACTGTGGAGAACATGATGCGGAGGCACTCTGGGGTATATCGATAAGGAAATCGCGGCCTTGAAGGAAAAGCTGCTCAGCGCCCTGTGCTACTCGAGTAGGGAGCGGAACGTGCCAGGAGCTTGGAGGCGGATACCATGGCGCTGCCACAGTAAGCCAGAGGAATCATTTGGAAGACAAGCATGGTGTTAAGAGATGGTTTTTGATGATGTCTTGACGACCTTTGGCCACAAGGTTTATCATGCTAGGTTGATGGCGATTCGAAGCCGCGCTAGAAGGGTGTAGGAACAAATTTGAGCGGCCACTCACCGAGGTCTCCGGAGCACAAAGAGGGTCTGCAAGCGCAAGCGCCGTACCAACGACACAATGTAAAGACCGACGGAAGAGGCATGATCTAGGCCGGGCCCTTGCATCACCCCAGTATTGAGCGGCCAGGAGCGCAGGGTGAAGTCGAACAGTCGGTAAAGTGCTACATCACTGTGACAAGGCTGCGACTGAACGCTGCTGTTCAGCTGTACATACCTAGGTACGAAGGGCGGTCCTGCACAAAAAGAGCCTCCGCTGGCGGCCGTAGCGTAGGGCGGCGACATAGCGCTCGGCAAGCATTCTGCCATACCTATGCGTAGAGGGTGACTACGAAGTAGAGTGGCTTTGTCACAATGGCTGGACTCTTCTGTCTCTTCGTCCTTGCACGATGAAGGTGCTCTCACCGACTTCGCAACGATGTAAGGGACCATACCGCCTAAGATGCTGCAGGTTCCTGAAACTCGCTGCATAATCCGCGACCCTCGGTTTGTTGGGTTCGGTGTTGGGCTAGTCTTGAACAAGGCGGTGAGCGCGCATACTGTACTTTATTTTTGCCACAAATGGATTCGCTCGCTACCGCGTGGGTTGAACATGGCCTCAAGCAACAACAGAACAGCCTTGCAATGCAAATTGCAGTGTGGCGAGCGGCATAACTGGAGACGCTGGAGCAGCATGAAAACTTTAGCAGCGCTCTGCCGGCGCCGATTGGCGTCAGACGTGGGCGAACTTCGCCCGGTGTGGAAGGAGCGCCACGCACGCGCTAGCCTATCGAGGGGCCCGTGCACCTGTGTGAAATTTTGTGTCCACCCACAGCCCACCGATATAAGAACGTGGAGGGGTTTTTTGCTTCGTCTTTCAGTCCACTCCCTTATTCTCAGGGCCACCAAAAAAAGTTCCCTGTGTGATTCCAGCTGTATAGAGAGCTGTCTGTCACGTTTCTCGCGCTGTGCGATTTGATACCCCGGTAGACCTGCGTCTATCTTTTCACCGAAAGGTTTTTAGGCCCCGCCCGCCTTCGCTTATCCGTATAAGAGGACCGTCGCCCTCTTTTTTCCAACCCTCAACCACCACCCCTCTCAAACAACATGGCTCCCGCAGCTCTGCACGACGCCTCTGCCGTCAAGAGCGAGAACTCGAAGGCCGTCAAGGTCCTCGAGGAGCTCCTCGGCAAGCTCACCATCTCCAAGGCGCAGGATGAGATCAACTCTTCTGCTGCCTCGATCGCCACCTTCATCAACGGTGACATCGAGGAGGCTGATGCCCCCACCAAGTACGTGGACTCCCTGTCGCGATGCCTCGACGAGCATTTGCTAACAAACGCCCAGGGCTGTCGACCTTCTGAAGAAGCAGCTCAGCAACAAGAAGGATGCCGTCGCTCGCGAGCGTGCCCTCGATGCCATCCGTGCTATCGCCCAGCACTCCCAGGTCTCCGCCGCCGTCGAGCCCTTCCTCGTTGCCCTTCTGCCCAACGTCCTTGCTGCTGTCGGTGACAAGATGTCCGGCGTCAAGGTTGCTGCTCAGACCGCCGCCGAGGCCATCGTCGCTGCCGCCAACCCCAACGCTGTCAAGGCCATCATCCCCCACCTTTCACACTCGCTCGAGACCGCTCAGAAGTGGCCCGAGAAGATGACCGATCTCAAGTGCATTGAGACACTTACCAGCTCTGCGCCCGCTCAGATGGCTTTCCGTGTCCCTGACTTGATTCCCGTCATCTCCGGTGCCATGTGGGACACCAAGGCCGACGTCAAGAAGGCTGCCTACGGCACCATGGAGAAGCTCTGCTCCTTGATCTCCAACAAGGATATCGAGCGCTTCATTCCCGAGCTTATCAAGTGTATCTCCAAGCCCGAGAACGTCCCCGAGACTGTTCACTTGCTCGGTGCTACCACTTTCGTCACTGATGTCCACGAGCCTACTCTGGCTATCATGGTCCCTCTTCTTGAGCGTGGTCTCGTTGAGCGCGAGACTGCTATCAAGCGTAAGACCGCTGTCATCATCGACAACATGTGCAAGCTTGTCGAGGACCCCCAGATTGTCGCCGCTTTCTTGCCCAAGCTCATGCCCGCTCTTGAGAAGAACCACGACAACCTTGCCGACCCCGAGGCTCGTGAGAAGACTCGCCAGGCGCTCGACACCCTGATCCGTGTTGGTGCCGTCAAGGATGGCAAGATTCCCGAGCTTGAGAGGTACGGTGATATTGCCACTATTGCGGGCAACCTTAAGGCTGTCCTTCCCTCCAAGTTCAAGCTTGATGACAGGTTCACTCCTGTTGTCGACTACGCTGGTGCCATCGGTGGTCAGCTCATCGACGAGAAGGACTACGAGCCCCTGAACTGGCTGGCTAACGCCGGCCCTTTCATCGCTGTTCTTGTCGGCGACGAGGAGTCCAAGGACATCACCGAGAACCTCCGCAAGAGGTCTCTCCCCGCTTCCGCTGCTGAGGACATCACCGAGCCCGACGAGGAGGAGGGTGAGGACCTTTGCAACTGCACATTCAACTTGGCCTACGGTGCCAAGATTCTGCTCAACCAGACTCACCTCCGCTTGAAGCGTGGTCAGCGTTACGGTCTTCTCGGACCCAACGGTTCTGGTAAGACCACTCTCATGCGCGCTATCAACAACGAGCAGGTCGAGGGTTTCCCCAAGCAGAACGAGGTCAAGACTGTCTACGTCGAGCACGACTTGGACTCTGCCGATACTGAGATGACTACCATCGGCTGGACTGTCATGAAGCTCCGCGATGTCGGTATCCAGGATACTCAGGAGAGCATTGAGGCTACCCTCAGGGAGTTCAACTTCACCCAGGAGCAGATCAGCGGTCCCATTACCGCCCTCTCCGGTGGCTGGAAGATGAAGCTCGCGCTCGCTCGTGCCGTCTTCGAGAAGCCCGATATTCTTCTCCTCGACGAGCCCACCAACCACTTGGACGTCAAGAACGTCAAGTGGCTCGAGGACTACCTCACCACCTCCCCTTGCACATCCATCGTCATTTCCCACGACAGCAAGTTCTTGAACAACATCATTCAGCACGTGGTTCACTACGAGCGTTTCAAGCTCAAGCGTTACAGAGGTAACCTTGACGAGTTTGTCAAGCGCGTGCCCTCTGCCAAGTCTTACCACGAGCTCAGCGCCTCCGACATGGAGTTCAAGTTCCCCGAGCCCGGTTTCCTTGAGGGTGTCAAGACCAAGGCCAAGGCTATCCTCCGTGCCACCAACATGAGCTTCCAGTACGAGGGTACCTCGAAGCCCCAGATTGCCGACGTCACCTTCCAGTGCTCGCTTAACTCCCGTATTGCCGTCATCGGTCCCAACGGTGCCGGAAAGTCCACTCTTGTCAACGTCTTGACTGGTGAGCTCGTCCCCACCTCCGGTGAGATCTACCACCACGAGAACATCCGTATTGCCTACATCAAGCAGCACGCTTTCGCTCACATTGACCACCACCTCGACTCGACACCTTCTGAGTACATCCAGTGGCGTTTCCAGACCGGTGAGGACCGTGAGACCATGGACCGTGCCAACAAGATCGTCACCGAGGAGGACGAGAAGGCCATGGACAAGATCTACAAGATCGAGGGCACCCAGCGTCGTGTCATCGGCATCAACTCTCGCAGGAAGTTCAAGAACTCCTACGAGTACGAGTGCTCCTTCGCTCTTGGTGACAACGTCGGCATGAAGAACGAGAAGTGGACACCCATGATGTCCGCTGACAACGCATGGATTCCCCGTACCGAGATCATGGCTTCCCACGCCAAGATGGTCGCTGAGGTCGATCAGAAGGAGGCCCTTGCCTCTGGTCAGTTCCGTCCTCTCGTCCGTAAGGAGATTGAGTCTCACTGCGCCAACTTCGGTCTCGACGCTGAGCTTGTTTCTCACTCGCGTATGCGTGGTCTGTCCGGTGGTCAGCGTGTCAAGGTTGTCCTTGCTGCTTGCTCGTGGCAACGCCCCCACTTGATCGTCCTCGACGAGCCCACTAACTACCTCGATCGTGACTCTCTCGGTGCTCTCTCCAAGGCTATCAAGTCTTTCGAGGGTGGTGTTATCATCATCACTCACTCGGCTGAGTTCACCAAGGATCTCACTGAGGAAGTCTGGGCTGTCCTGGACGGCAAGATGACTCCTTCCGGTCACAACTGGGTTCAGGGTCAGGGTGCCGGTCCCCGTCTCACCGAGAAGGGTGATGAGGAGGAGAAGTTCGATGCCATGGGCAACAAGATTGGTAAGAAGAGTCATCTTTGCTCTAATTGTATTCATCCACTAACCTTGTTCCAGCTGCTACCGAGAAGAAGAAGAAGCTCACCTCCGCCGAGATGCGCAAGGTACGGATTCTTCCATCCCATGACCTCAGTATCACATTTGCTAACCTCCACTACAGAAGAAGAAGGACCGCATGGCCCGCCGCAAGCGTGGTGAGGAGGTCTTCTCCGACGAGGACGACTAAACGTATCGCCCCCGAAAAGTCTTTCTTTGTTCTTCATGACTGTTACGGTGCATGCATACCAGGCTTAGAGTTTGCCTACGATAATGAGGGTAGCAGTGGTCATGGCTGGCGTCTGGATTCCAAAATTTGCGACGTTTTTACTTCGACAGCCCGCGCAATTTGCGGTTCGATATCGTTGCAGATAGAAATAGATTCCCACAACACTTCACAAACAAGCCTTCTACCTGTCGTGATATGTCTAACTGGTCTTTGACAGGCACACCTACGTCCTTGCCCTATCCTGTTGCTCTTAAGGTGCGTAACAGTGCTCCACGTCACGTTGCGAGTTTTGAAGTAAGCTGGCCAATTCTTTATCCTACTGCATACATGGCCTACTGCATAACTTCTTTCCCAAGAGCTAAGCCCACTCACCTTTATTAGCCCTCTCACATAGCTCTTTCAACGGGGCCACCACACTCTCGAAGTCACTGAGCTCGAGATAGACCTGCGCACTCAACCTCGCCCACCACGCACCATCGTAATACAGCGTCTGCAAGAACGTGCTATAGTCCTTACACATCGTCTGAAGCAGCCAAGTGGTGACTGCTTTCCCTGCAACGGCCTTGTCCAGCCCCGCTTTCTCGCTCACCTGCTGCACCTTCTCGGCATCCACCGGCAAGCGCACCATCGACATACAGCACTGGCTCATCGTCTTCGTCTTGTTATCCAGCATCTCTGTGCCCAGCGCTTTGGCAACAAGCTGTCCCGCGTCCTGAGCAAGCTTCGTGCAGTACTCCATGATGACCTTCTCGCCGCCGATGCTCTTGCGCCACTCCAGGGCTTTCGGAATGCACAGGTAGGGCGAACTGTCGATGGTGCCAACGAACTCAAAGTTGCCGACGAACTCCGAGTCAACGACGCCGCCGAACGTGCCTTGGGGATTGACAGTATTGGGGACGGAGTCTAGGTTCTTGAAGCCCCAGGACGTGGGCAGGGTCGAGCGGATGAGGTGCTGGTTGCGCACTGGGACGTACAACGTGGCACAGCCACGGGGCACATGGAGCCATCTGTGCACCCATCAGCCTTCACTCTCCACACCCAGCAACGTGCTAGAGGGAATACTCACTTGTGGCAATTGCTCGTCAGGAAATCGGGATCAAACCGGCCCACATCCAGCTCCACATGCCCCACGCCGTGCGCCGCGTCCACCAAGCTCAACACGCCCAGCTCCTTGCACGCCGCCGTGAGCTGCTCAAACGGGACGCGCACGCCCGGCATGCTCACCACGGTGTCGAAGATGGCGACCTTGACCCGGCCGCCCGCACGCTGCACATCGCGCACCTTCTGCTTGAACGCTGCGACGAGCCAGTCGTCTTCCACGGGGTACGTGTACTCGACGCGGGCGCTCTTCGCGGGCGTGGTCTCGGTGATGTACTGCACGGTCAGATCGCAGCCCCTGTAGATGGTAGCAAAGTACAAGATGTGGTCACCGTCCTCAAAGGTGAGGTTGCGCAGGACCGTGTTGACGCCGGATGTGGCGTTGGGCACGAAGACGACGGTTTCGGGGGGCGCATTGATGAGGGAAGCGATGGCGGCGCGGGAGGCGTTGAGGTGCGTGGGGTATTTGTACCGGATGAAGTCGTCGGGGCGCGCTTCTGCGGCTTCTTGGAAGGAGCGCAGGGTGTCGCGGACAGAGCGGGGGTAGGTGCCGAAAGAGCCTGGTGGTGGTGTCAGGGGTGTTGATGGACACTGCTTGAGATGCTAGGGATGAAGGCAATTGGTATAAAGCATGAATTGCTCATGCTTCTCGATTCGAGATGTTGCTGCTGATGATGTTCGAAGTCGATGGTCGTTGGATTGATAGGCGGTACGCGGTGATGTCACCATCACTTACCATGATTGAGATTCAAGTAACCCTTTTCAAACATGAAGTCCTTTTCCCTGAGCTCTTTCCCGAACTTGACGCCATCCTTCTGCCTCACAGGCAATGCCATGGTACTTTCTGTGATTGAGCCCATCTTCACACCCTTGTGTAGTTGTATTATAGATATCAAGTGGCAATTCCGTCCCTATTTGTATACCTCCAGAAGTGACTCAGGCATCATGGACTGCAATGCAGTCATACATGTAGTAAGCACAGGCCTGAAGGGCGTGGTGTTATAGTGGGGCCGGGTATCCGTTTGCGAACCAGCCTCATGATAGTGCCAGTCCGAGCCAATAGAAATGCTGCCTCGGTTACTCACGGTATCTTGGATGTGAGTCAAGCTGAGCGATTGTTTTCAATTTTGTATTGGTGTACTTCTGGTATATGGACAAGGCCTATCGCCCGTCAGTTCCGGCTCATTCCTGCATTCTTGAGTGCATCGCCAGGATGTTAATTATGTACAATGTCTATGGAAAAGAGTACTCGTAAGGAACGTTCTGGTTTACTGTATTAGATCGTGCGCACGCTTCTGGCCTTCTCTGCAGCCATGCGTCTCCTGTACTGGTCGCGGAATTGAATGCGACCGAATGTGCCCATGCCAACGGAAAGAATGAAGAACGCGGTCCAGATGCCGGTTACGACCAGGCCGATGGGGAAGAAGGCGAGAGCTGTGCCAGGGACAACGAAAGGCGCAGCCAGGAATACAGCAGAAGTTGCGGCGGCAGCAGCAGTCGGATCGGCATTGGAAGGTGCGTTGTCTGCAGCCTTCTGAGCGAAGACGCCGTTGACGAAGCGAGCTTCTCTGTTAGAGAGGGTGGTGGTAACGTCCGCGTTCGTTGCAGGGTTGCGTGCGGCGAGGTCGATTTGAGGGACGAGCAACGGCTGGAGTGCCTCGCTGTAACGTGTTAGTGGTGATTGTACACCGCGCTCTATCTGCTTACCTTGTCATAGCCGGGCCCATCAAGTTGGAGTTGATCTTGCCGACATACATGAGCGTCTTGAGCTCGGTCATCATGGTGATGGTTTGTCGCTGGACCAGAGTTCCATCACCCCACCTTGCTTGAGCCTGAGCCTCGATGACCTCTCGTTTCACGTTGGTCATGTTCATCGCCTGGACTGTAGCGCCCAAATACGACAGTGTCATACTGACGTCGGCAGCCGTGACGCTCTGCCACGGATCGATGGGCGATGATACGTTGTACATTCGGAGTTCGGCCTGGAACACACCAGTAGAGTTGTCGAGGAACGGTACGTTATAGCAGACCGCAATACCACTCGGGTTCGAGGCTTTACCATTAAGATTCCCCAATGTCTGCATGCAAGCTGCTTTTGTGTCTGCCTCCCACTTTGCCAGATTCGCCTTCGAAGCATCCCCAGATGCTGGTGTTAATGAGGCCAATGGTGCGGTATCGGCGGCGTTGGCATCTTGCCGTTGTGTAAGGGTAGCGAGAAGCCCAGAGTCGCGCCGGAGTACGTCCTCCAGGTCTTCGCTTCGTCGAAGTACAGCGTTGATCTCGCCCAGCTTGATGGCTGCTACGTGACCAGCAGCGAGCAGCCCACCCAAAGCAATGGTCTTGAACAACATGATGAAGACCGATATTAAATCCGAAAGGTTGATTAAAGTTGTTAGTATGAAGTGACAAGCCGGCCAGCAGCGTACTAGAAGAGAGTGCCTAGCAGCGAAGCTCGGAAAAGAAAGAAGGAGTGTAGAGTTGGAAACGGCCCATGAGAAACCAGCTCTGTCTGGGAGTCATTAGTAGCAACAACCTGGCACAACGTGTAGAAGAAAGTGGCTCAGCGGCAAAGAACGGAACCACTGTCTTGGAGTGTCCGACGGTGGGCTTCCAATGACGTGAGCAGGAATCGAGGTCCTACTGAAGAAGCAGCACCAAGCCTGGACGGAAATGCCATTACACGTATGAGACCGGTGCTGCGCGAGTCTGCGACAGGTGACACGGAATTCTTCTATGCGTTTCTCAGCAGCGTCCGGAATTAGCATAGCCTAAGACTCCACTGGCGGAGACCAAGCGGAAGTTTCTCGTGTGAGAACGCGACCGGAGTAGGCATGACGATGGTCTGCCCCTTGAGACGGTTGGTGTTGAGGCTCCGTGTCGGGCGCTTTGGAGGGCCAGGATCGTGCAGCCAATCAGAATGGCGGCTAAAGGTCGTACCGAGCTGTACCGGCAGCTTGGTTTCACCCTCACACGTGTGCCATGAACCCCGTCGTACGCGCCACGGTCGTCTCAAGGGAGTTGAGCCACTGCGGCAATCACCGTAGGTGGTCTTGGATCGTAAATCTCCGCTGTCGTTCTTGCCAATAAGCACAGAGCTGTCAGGCGCTCTTGGCTTCATGGATGAGTTGTCAGACTCGACTCGAAGTCCTCATATTACTGAAGATCCTCGTGCCATCCAAGTCAAACATCCAGATTGCTTCATGTATGTCTACAAACGGTCCAAAGCCGTGACCAGAGCTTGAAATGGCGGGGCGGAGATGGTGAATGGTGGTCAGCATGCAAGAGTTGCATTGTTGAGCGCACGGACTCAGATATTCTGTTCTATCATCGTTCAACTCTGCCTCATGCTCGACTTCACGTCGTGCATCGCAGTCGTGTACCTTCCTAGAACACGGGTCCGTAAGCGGTGGGATCTTCAGTAGCGCGGCCGTGTCCCAACACTCCTCATTGTCGGTAATAAAGCCTGCTTGACGGAGAGCTGCTTCCACGGGCTCCGTGTGCTGATAAGCATCCGCTGTCCTCGACACGCTGACAGCAAACAACGACCCCCTCAATCGTCGAATCTCCACAGCCATTGAGACCACTGACGCGCCCGCTGTTGCGTGCCGAGAAGATACGGTGAGCAGGTGACGCTGATTGTTGTGGCTTAGTGCTTGTGGATCACCGAGTAACCAACACTCAAGACCCTCCACCTCGTCGGGAACACTGGGGCCCTCTGAGCCGTCGAGCAGGACGGTCCTGCACCAAGACATGCACGTGCTCGTAACACTGCAGCCTCGATCCTGCAGCAAACCGGCAGCCTCACCCACCATCACGAATGACGGTTGCGGCGGAGTCACGGTCGGGACGGCTCGCGCGCTACACACGAGGCCCTGGGTGATCTGGCACCACAGAGAGTTGACGGCCTGCGAACATACGCACAAGTCGCTCTCTTGCGCAAGAGGCGAGTCTCAGGTGGCCACGTTCGCGTGCATGTGACTATGCCCTAACGGTGCGATGCTGCCCGGTTTGCATTCGCCCAACACGCAAGCCTATGGACATATATTGTTACCTGCTACTAATGTGGCACAAAATGCGGGCGACTCGCTGCCAGCACATCAAAAGCCTCTGCGCTGTTGATGGAGGTCAGCCTTACCAACCCTCGGGGAGCGTCGTCTTGACCCGAGTCCTGCCCCAGTACTTCTCGCGGTGATTGCGGCACCTGCGCCCAACGTCTTTCAATCTCAGCTATTGCTTTTACAATCTTAGTCTGGGCATGTTGGATAGAGTTTGGCGATAGCTATTCAGGTTGAGTTAGCTGCTGTGTTTACATTGATTCACAGCGGTCACGTTGCTCGTCTAACATCTCGCCGCTCCATACGACCACCAGGAAACGTGTTGACGATGCAGCACACCTCGAATTCGCCATGGCGAACACCTGGAGACCACCATAAGCCGCAGTACAGCTTGTCGCATACGATTTCCATGGTCAATTTGCACGAAGAGCCAGCTTGGTTCAACCGCGGACCTTCGTCTCCGGCAGCGTCTTCGGTATCCACATCAACCAGCCGAAGTGCTACACCCACCACGACAAACAACAATCCTTGGTCTAATGTAATGATGAGCCCGAATTCGGTGACCTCGAGCAAGTCGCCACGAGTGTCGCCCAATCACAGTCCACCGCGCACCACACCATACACCAGCCGGTCGACGACGCCGACTCCAATCGCGCCACAACCTCTGCGGCCTATCAAGCCCATGGCAGGATTCGTCCCCCTGTCTCCGCCGGCCTCGGTGGTCGGCGATCCCTACCAAACCCCAGAGTACCCTACACCATCAAGCTCGACATTTCCCGGCTCTCCCAACCCGTATCGGCAGCCCGTGGCTCCTCTGACGCCGCTCGTGCACGGCTTCATCAACACGTCTGCGCTGTCTTCACAGGGCCAGTCGCTCTCTGGATGGTTCTACGATCTGTGTCGGAAACAGGGCTGGGATGCGGGCCAGATCAAGAGAATCTGGCAGTGGACACTGTCCAACCCGCGTCTCGCGATTCTGCTGTATGTGTGTGACGACGTCGCGTCGTGGCGACAGGCATCGTTCTTCGACCTGCGCGACGAGAGCCTGCCGTTCCCCGAGGACCGGCTGCAGGGCATCGTGGCGAATGCGCGCAAAGTCGTCGACGAGCAGTGGCGCGCGACGGCCAAGGAAATGCCGCTGAATGGCACCCATGTGGATTTCGTGGCGCGCGAGACGGTGCCGCTGCTGTCCGAGGGCTTCATCCGCATCTCGAAGAACTCGGAGAAGAGCGTGGATCAGGTGCGGTTGCTGGGCGGCACCGACGACCGCGTCCTGGTGCGGAAGCGCTTCGTCACCACCCGGCCCTCGCAGAAAGCCGCGCTGCTGGACCAGATCGCCAAGTTCAAGCAGCTGGACCACAAGAATATCGCGCGCCTGCTGTGCTCGTACGCTCAGCCGAGCCACGTGGGCATTGTGGTTGAGAAAGCGCAGTGCAGCCTCGACGACTATCTTGCCATGCCCGGCTGCGACCCGTCGCGCTCCCGCCTGCTCGTCGACTGGATGTACGACCTCGCGTCCGCGCTGGAATACCTGCACGCACACTCCATCTGCCACCGCGCGATCCGCCCGCGCAAGATCCTCGTGCACAACTCGCACATCCTGCTCGCGCCCTTTGAACTCGGCACCACGACGGGTACCCTCAGCCCCGCGAATCCCGCACCGCCATCCCGCCCGGACACGCTCTCCGCCTCCCTCCAGGACCAGTCGTACATCTACGCAGCCCCGGAGGCCATCGTGTCGCGCGCCAAGCGCCCCGCGGACGTGTTCGCGCTGGGGTGCGTGTTCCTCGCGGTGCTGACGGTGGCGCAGAACCAGAGCCTCGCAGCGTTTACGCAGTACCGGGCGGGGTCGACGCACGACGCGTCGTTCCACGCGCACCTGGACCGGGTGGGGAGCTGGCGCACGCGGCTCGTTGCGTCGACGAACGCGGGACTGCGGGCGGGCGCCACGGGGTCGGGGCGGCGGCTGCGGCAGCTGCGGGCCGAGGCCGAGTGGCTGGGCATCGTGGAGCGCATGGTGGCTGCGCGGCCGAAGGAGCGCGTCAAGATGGGCGTCATCATGGGCAGCGTGGGGACGGGCAAGGTGGCGGGCGGGCGGCGGCGCAGTCTCGATGGCGGTGGGTATAGTGGGCAGGTGCTCGGGATGGGGGCGCTGGGCGAAGGCGAGGCGGTCAAGATGAGGAGGGGGTCGCCGCCGCGAAGGCCCGAGTTGAGTGTGTTTGACGGGTATTTCTCGCAGCAGTCGCGGAAGCTGGATCCGGCGGGTGGGTGGTGAGGGGTGTTGAGTGAGAGCGAGAGAGCGAGAGAGTGAGAGTGAGAGCTTAGGGGGTGAGAGCGAGAGAGCGAGAGCTTTGAGAGCGAGCCTCGAACACGGGAGCTGAGAGAGTTCTGAGAGTCTCGAGAGTCTCGAGAGCGAGAGCCGAGGGCAAGAGCCGAGGGCAAGAGTCCCGATTCCATCATCTCCTTGCATTCCCCCCCAACCGGCGCAGCAGCAACACGCGCAAACGATGCCCGGTCCGCCACGCGCGATGATACCCCTTTTTCCTGCCCGTTTCAGCGTCTCTTATCACTGCAGCGGCTTCTGTACATAGATAGTTAGACACGGATTGTTTGTCTCGTCTACACTGCTGCTCGTGACATGTCACGTGCACCCACACCCACCTCGAGCGTCGTCAGTCATGCGTTCACAGAAGAAGATGGAATGGAGAATGCAACGTCGTCTTGGTATTCTTTACAAAAGGTGGCCATCTCGGTGGTCTGTCCGAGGGGGTCACGTATGGTACATGGTTTGGCGCGTGCAATGTGCGGCGCTTGGTGCGGGCGAGGGTGGTGTATGTCTCGTATTGCTGCGTCTGCCTGCTTCGCCCAGCTTAGTCTGCTCTCCTTGCTGTATCCTCTGTCGTCTACACAATGACATCGCCGCAGTCGACCATGTTGGGGCGCCACTTGGACGTGTCCAGCTCGCCCTCGGTGCTGCTGGGCACGGTGACGTCGAGCGGGCGGTACAGATACCAGGCCTTGAGGGCGGCGGCGGCGGCTCGGACGCGGGCCTCGTCGAGCGAGCTGCCGGCGCCCTCGCCCAGCTTGTCCTTGGCGCTGTAGACGCCCACGACGAAGACGGGGTGTCTGCTCAGGCGGCCCGTTTCCGAGACGAGGCGGGCGATGGGCGGGTCGAAGCCCTCGCGGGCACACAGGCGCGAGAGGTCGTGGGTGGGGGTGCGGAAGTCGAAGAGCGTGCTCAGGTCGAGGTGGCGGCTGGTGATGTGGCTGCGGAAGAAGCGCTTGACGAGGGGCGCGCCGAGCTGCAGGTGCAGGGCGCCGACGAGGGCGCGCACAAAGGACTGGGCGGCCAGGTCCGAGGGCACGGGGGTGCTGGCGAGCGAGTGGGCGGACGGGGCGGGGTGGTCGGAGCCGAACTCGTCCGTCTTCATGATCTTGTGGGTGGTGGTGACGTTCCAGCGCCACGGGGCCTGGCGGCGCAGGGCGGCGGGCAGGTCGGCGCCGGTCTGGATGCGGCGGAACTGCAGCAGCCCCGGGTCGACCTCGCCGCCGGGCTCGGCGGCGGCCTCGATGCCCCACTCGCTGGCGACGGTGGCCAGGGCCTTGGGGCCGACGTAGGCGTCGACGGCGGCGAAGACGACGGCCATGGGCAGGCGCGGGTAGTGGCAGATGAGCCACTCGGCGGTGTAGTAGCCGAGCAGATGGCGGCCGAGCATGGACAGCGAGCCGTTGTTGAAGGCGGGATTGGCGTCGGCCGAGGGGTGGACGAGCGTGCGGGCGAGCGTCTGCAGCGGGAAGCGCTGGGGCAGCGACAGGCGGCTGCGCAGCGCGTGCAGCTTGATGCTGCGCTCGGCGGCGCTGGGGTGTGGGGACGGCAGCTTCTCGAGGCGCGCGGGCGGCGGCCGCTTCTTGGGCGCGCGCTGGGCGGGCAGCGCGGCGGCGGGCAGCGCGGCGGCGGGCAGCGCGGCCAGCCCATCACGGGCTATCGCCGCCGTCGTCTGGCTGCGGGCCTGTGTGTGTGTGGGCGTCCCGTGACGGCGGGCGGTGATGGAGCGCTGGGCGGCGTAGAGGCAGGGCGACGGCGCGGCGGGCCATTGCGAGGCCTGGGCGGCGCACCGCGACAGAGGAAGCCGCTGCATTGAGACGCGGACGCGGACCCGGACGAGGCTGAGGGACCCGGCGTGGACGAGGGTGGGCGGCGGGCGGCGGGCGGCAGGCGGCGGGCGGGCTCGTTGTCGTCTGTCGCTCGTCGCGCCCGTCGCTCTGAGAATTTGGGAGGCGCCAAGACCGGCTTAGCGGGAGCCCTCTCAGCGCGCCGACCTCACCCCAAGCCGCCGCCCACCCACGCCAGCCATACCCACAGCCACTCTTCACCATGGGCGGA
This sequence comes from Boeremia lycopersici, assembly GCA_022609225.1. NCBI lineage: Eukaryota > Fungi > Ascomycota > Dothideomycetes > Pleosporales > Didymellaceae > Boeremia > Boeremia lycopersici. Next base: position 83,857 of record JAGKPY010000077.1, read on the forward strand.
GGAGGAAAGATCCCGTGAGCGCCCTCTGCAGTGCGGTTGGCCTGCCCGCATGCTGCCCGCAGTGCCGCCCGCCAATGCCTCGCCGCCCGCTGACGCCCGCAGATACCCCAAGCACGTCTGGTCGCCGTCCGGCGGCTGGTATGCCCAGCCCAACAACTGGAAGGGCAACACCGCCGTCGTCGGCCTCGTCCTCGTCAGCATCGTCGGCATGGCCTGGACCGTCTCCGCGCAGCGCGAGCACCGCGACAAGATGCCCGAGCAGGGCCGCTTCTTCCCCAGCCGCTAGTACGTCCGCCGCGCCCTCCACCACGCCCGCCGCTAACCCGCGCAGCTGGAGCAGGCAGATTGTCGAGCACGAGAAGAAGCTGAAGGAGCAGGGGCAGTAGACGCGGCGAGAGTAGCTCCACAATAGGCAATGCGCATTACGGCTGTACATAGCTCCCCAGCCTCTGTTTGAACTCTGCCACTCTTTCCCCGACCCGAATCCCGTTCCACGTCTCGCCCTGCGCGCTGTGTGCCAGCACCGGCATTCCCACCTGCTCAATCGCAAGGCTTGCTGACACGGCGCCCCACGCCGCTGCCTCCTCGAGCGCCGCCACTCCTCCGTTGCGCACTAACCCGACTGCTAACCCGCCCAAGAAGCCATTGCCGCCGCCAGTCGGGTCGACGACCTTTGCGCCGTTCTGGTGGTATGCAGGCATCCACTTGCGCCACCCGCGACGCGCCACCAGACACCCGTCCTTGCCGCTCCGCAGCACAATGCCGCCGCTGCCATTGGGCCCTATCCCGCTGGCCAGCCACTGCTCGCAGAGTGACTCGATGAGGCGGAAGTTGACGTGCTCCTCGCCGTCGGTCGATTGGCCGAAGAAGCCGCCGAGCTCGCCATGGTTGGGGCTCACGACATGCACGTACTTGAGTGCCTCCAGGCAGTTTTCCATTTCGCCAGGCGTGCACAGATCCGGCACCGGCTCCCAGATGAACTGCGGGCGCTCGGTCGTGGGAGAAGCGGCGACGCGCTGCTCCAGCATGTTCGTGACCAGCTCTATGCACCTCGCAGGCGAGCAGATGAGGTGGAACGACTTGGCCCACAACAGGTCCGTATCCTTGACGTCTTCGTGGGTCACCCGAAGCTTCGGAGTCAAGTACCGGAATGCTGCAGCGGTCAGACCTGCCACCCCACGCCGAGTGGCTACGTACCCCTGTGCTCGTTGTCGCCGTACCCGTTCCACCCACGCGTGGTCAGTCGGTCAGGTGTCTCACGGACCAGCGCACCGCTCTCCCATGATGCAATGTAGTCTCGCAGCTCAGCAGGGAAGTCGGACCCGCAGTCGACGATCCAGCCCACGCTTCTCGACTGCGGGGGCGGCGAGAAGATGCGGGCTCCGAGTGCAGAGTAGGAGCCGGCGCCGCCGACAATGTCTTTGACCGGGGGCGTTGGCGGGGCAAACTCAATCTCGTCAATGATGAACATGCCCAGCGTGCAGAAATCGATAGTCGAAGTAATGTTGGCCATGTTGCTGGTGCTGCAAACCTTGTGCTGCTCTGCAAGACGTCTTATCAGCGACTTTGGAGCATTCGTGATTGTGACGGCTGCTTGCGGGGCGTTGTTTGACGCGGCTGTCGACCACGGAGAGTGGAACGGGCACAGCTGGACGTGAGATGCAGCTCCCGAAGCGTTCGTGGGCAGACTCGTGATTCAGGTGTCGTGGAACCCGGCCATTCACAGACCCCCGCGGCGCTGCTGCAGGGAGCTCCGGCGTGGCGGGCCTGCAGCACTAGCGCCAACGTGGGCCATGGCAGGCGATCAGCCTGAGGAAGCAGCTGTACCGACGACTCCTTGACCGGAATACGTACCTCTGTCGCATTATCCGAGGCTGCTGTTCTCCATCTGCCGCACACGGGCCCGTCCACTGCTCCGTCGCGCTTGTCGATCCTGTCTGAAAGCGCACCAGCGCACAACGCGCGCACACGCTGCAGCTGGCCGTTGTCTGTCACCTTCCCGAGCTCCTGGCCGTAGCACACGCCTTCCCTGCACGAGCAGCACCTTCCCCGCCGCCATGGCCCAGAACAATATGAATAGCTTGACCACGTTAATAAAGCGGTGTGTATCTCTACCGCCCCTCCCACCACAGCACCGCCATGAGTGACGCTGAGCGCCGCGCGAGCGGCCTGCGTCCGGACGGACACAAGAAGCCAGACGGAGTGCTGACGTCGATGATTCGCAGGCTCGAGGCTGCCACCTCCCGCCTGGAGGACATTGCCTCGTCGTCGTTCTCCGCCGACGAGACGGCCCGCAGCGCCGCCCCTGCCGCCGCCGCGGGAGCCGTGGCCGCTGGAGCCGTGGCCGCGCCGCCCGCTGCGCCCGCGCCGCCCGCCGTCGAGCTGCCGCCGTCCGTGGCCGCCTTCGACGAGCTGGTGCGCACCGAGCTGAAGACATGGCTGGACCTGAGCCGCAAGCTAGGCACCGTCATCGAGACCCAGTCCAAGGCCGTCGAGGGCGCCTTTGCCGCCCAGCGCACCTTCCTGACCATTGCCAACAAGGCGAAGAAACCCGACGACCAGACCATCATGGGCTTCCTGAAGGACCTGCAGGCCTCGATGGAGAAGACCGACGAGGTGCGCCAGAGCAGCCGCGGCGGCGACCCGGCCCTCAAGGACCCGCTGTCCATGGTCGCCGACGGCGTCGGGTCGCTGGGCTGGGTCACCATCGGCGGCGGCGGCGGCGGCGGCCCCAAGCCGCACGAGTACATCACCGAGCTGTTCGGCGGCGCCCAGATGTACGGCAACAAGGTGCTCAAGGAGTACCGCGACAAGCCCGACAAGACAAACGTCAAGTGGGTGCAGGCCTACTACAAGCTCTTCAAGGCCCTCGCCGAGTACGCGAAGAAGCACCACCCCAGCGGCGTCGCCTGGAACAGCAACGGCATCGACGCAAAGGAGGCTGCCAAGCAGGTCTCGAGCGCCTCAGGCCCAGCTGCGGGTGCCATTCCACCACCACCGCCGCCACCGCCAGCGGGAGGCATCCCACCTCCGCCCGGCCCACCGCCGCCACCAGGCCCGCCTCCGCCCCCTGGAGCAGCGCCGCCAGCCAAGAAGGCCGCGCCTGACATGAGTGCCATGTTCGACGACCTTAACAAGGGCGCTGATGTCACACGGGGGCTGAAGAAGGTCGACCAAAGCCAGATGACACATAAGAACCCGTCATTGCGGGCACAGGCGCCGGTTCCCACGCGAAGTGACAGCAACAGCTCCCTGCGCGGCAAGAGCCCGGCGCCCCCGCCGAAGCCCGACACAATGCGCACCAAGAAGCCGCCAAAGAAAGAGCTGGATGGCAACAAGTGGATCATCGTGAGTTGTTTGTGGACGTTGTAATCTTCCCAAGCTGACCCTTCAGGATAACTTCGACAACCCCGGCGACATGATCGAGTTTGACGCCGAAATCAACCACTCGGTCCTCATCTCGCGCTGCAAAAACGCCACCATCCGCATCAACGGCAAAGCAAACGCCATCTCCATCGACAACTCGTCCCGCACCTCGATCATCATCGACTCGCTCGTGTCGTCCGTCGACGTCATCAAGTGCCCCAACTTCGCCCTGCAGGTCATCGGCACCCTGCCCACAGTGCTCCTCGACCAGGTCGACGGCGCGACCATTTACCTCGGCAAAGACAGCCAGAACACGGAGATTTTCACAAGCAAGTGCTCTAGCATCAACATCAACCTGCCGGCCGAGGACGACTACAAGGAGAACCCGCTCCCGGAGCAGATTCGCAGCTTTATCCAGGACGGAAAGGTCGTGAGCGAGATCGTCGAGCATGCTGGTTAGGTGCAGGTAGAGCTCTGATGAGGTGCAAGGGGAGGAGCAGGAAGCGGGCGTGTAAGATGGTGCTGGGGGAGTGGCGAGAGTGCGCTGGGGGCAAAGGATGCGTAGACGTAGGGTTGCGATGTAGTAATCGCGCGAGTTACGCGTTTCTCTTGACTGCTCTTTTTGTTGGAAACAAGCTATAAATACTGATGCAGGAGATGTGCGTACTCGATGAGTTGGGTTTGACAAACCCGGATGCAGAGGGTCGAGCATGGGAGGTTTCCACGTCGTGTTCGGCTCGCCAACAGAAGCAGTGTCCCAGCACAAAACGCCCAAAGAAGCCAGAGACTAGCACACAACGCTCTCGTGTCATCTCCCTTGCTACAGACCCAGCTTGACGCCCTCTCCTCAGCTAGCAAAGTACCCGTTCATCTCCATGGCCACAACCAGCCTCTCAATGCTATTCTCCTCCGCCGAGCCCTTGAGCCCATAGCCCTTCTTGCCCGCCAGCCCCCTGCACACGCTCAAAAACACCCTAATCTTGCCCCGGAGCTGCGCATACAGCTCCTCGACGGCCGCGCCCCCATCGCCCTGCGCCCCGCTCCGCTGCATCTTGGCAAACGCCAGCACAAGCTCGAAGACGTCGTCGACCAGCGCCACGACCTTGCGCTGCCGCCGCCGTAGGAGTAGTGAGAACAGGATGCTGTCGAGGCACTTGTCGTGCGCGTCGCGCAGCGCCGACACGCCCGCCGTGGTGCGCACGCCCAGCTCCCCGGCCGCGTCTTCCGCGTCGAGCTTGCGCTCCAGCGTGGACACAAAGTCTGAGAACTCGTCCCAGTGTTCGGCGATGCCGCTCTGGAACACGTAGTTGGTGTACGTCGTCACGAAGTGGTGGGCTTCGCTGCGGAACTTGCACGCTGTGGGGTTTGCGTACTGGCGCGGGAGGTGGGAGACGACGAATAGGGTGCGCGCGAGGCGGAGGAGCGACTTGAAGATGGTGTCGTATTTGTCGAGAGAGGCCGTCGTGAGAACGAGGTGGAGAGGTGGCGGCGGCACGTACTGCAAGCGTAGGAAGTCCAGTGCTGGAAGCGCGTCGGGGTCCATGACAAGAGTCTGCTCGGCTTCGGTGAGGTTGCGAATCGCAAAGTTGAGCTGCCCGGGAAGTGAGTCTGTGTCTCGACCGGTTATGGTGGTGCTGGCTGCAGGGGCCAGGTCTGCTGCAAGGCTGGATCGGTAGAGGGCGGAAGTGTAGTAGCTTTCACTCAAGACACCACGAAGCGCAAGGCGAAGTTCGGAGCTTGCTGGGGGCCAGGCTGTGCGCGAGCCAAGTTGCAGTCCCATCTGTACACCGCTGCGCATCTTGCCCTTGTGGCGTTCTGCGCTTTCGCGATCAGGATCGAACAGAGCGGAAGCCAGAAGCGAGGAGAAAACGCCATCGCCGAGGAGGTGATATTGTCGTTGTAGAGACAGGTGATGCCGTAGCTGATGAGCCCGAAAAAAGAGGCGGAGGGTTGCTGCATTGACCAGCTTTGCCTGAGCAGTGATGAGCGGGCGGAACGACAGTGCAGATGTGATAGATAGAGGCGGGGCAAACGTGTTCAGGTCCGGCTTTGTTCGGTGAGCGAGGATTTCCTCGAGGAGGTGGTGGAGGTCATCTGGCAGTCCCCTCTGGAATAGCCCAGGCTGAGCATTCATCTCCCTTATAGACATTTCGAAGAAGCTTTCAAGATCTGAGCTGTGCTGGTCTGCAGGGCGATTTGTCGGTACATCAAGAGAACGTGAGGACTTTGGTCGTGCGACTTCTTTTTTCTGGGTAAGCTCGAGGATTGTTGACCGAAGCGCTTCCTCGTAGACCTTGGCCTTCGCTGCGACGGATTCGATGTCTTGCCACGCAAAGTTCCACTCCAACTCCGGGGCCTGTACGTCGAACTTGTCCAGATTGGAGAGCGGATGATCGAGATGCTGCGTCTTCAGGAAGCGCAGACTGTTGCCTGTGTCGAAGATAAGATTACCATCCTCTGGAGTGATGAATCTCGGCATCATCTCTGATTGATAGACGTACTCCAGAGGACCTTGATCCGGTGTATCATCCTCGACAGACACGAAGCTGCCTCTCTGGTGGATCGGCAGCGGCCCCTGCTCTTCTCTAATCCCAATCCACTCTCCAATCAGATGCAGAGTAGGTTCCGCAACATGGCTCAGAATTTTGCCTGATATCTGCCTCAGGTATCCGTCACTCTCTTCGACCTCGAGTATGCGGTGATGGAGGATGGACGCCAGCTGCTCGTTCGTCTTCGCATGCTTGACTGAGTCTGTCATTCGTGCAACATGTATCAGTATCTCGCGAGGCCGTGCGAATAGCCGCTGCAGCTCAAGCAAAGATGAGATTCTTCTTGATTGACCACCCAGGTGACTTTCCAGCTTCTCAAGAAGGCTCGAGATTGACGTGGCAAGGGCAACTCGTGCTGGAATAGACTTGGCTGAAGTGAATGTTCGTTCAACGAAGGCTCTGAGGTACAAAAAGGTATTGCCAATATGCACGAAGCGGCCTATCAGGCTCTGGGCTGCAAGCAGACTGGTTCCTGAAGGGCGTCCATCTGTGATAGTAGGTTCGAAGCTCTTGAGCGTGTGGTTGAATTGAAAGAGAATGGACGAGCGGCCGAGGCCAAGATTCCACAGCGACTGAAGAAGGATGTTCGATTTGATTACCCTGCCAGCCGGCGACTTGGCGTTGTCATGAGCAAGTGCAGCATCAAAAGCTTTGGGGCCGTGTTCGGTGATATAGGGAGTGCCACTAGCAATGTGTTCGCCCTTCTCAAAGCTCTCCCATGTATAGAACAAGACATCCTTATTTGCTGGTCCTAGTTCGAGAGCGACCTCCCAAATGTCCTCCTCCGGCTCGAGTGGTGGGGTGTCGATGGCGATGCTGGACTCGTCGAGGCTGTCGAGCTCCGGCAAGGGGCCGAAGTCGAATGTGTCCAAGTCGGGCAGTCGCAGTTCGCGATCGAGATCATGTTTGGGGGCATATGGGTGGTCGAATCTTATCGCGTTTACTGGACGTGGTCAGACACGGCGACGCGTTTGCGCACAGTCGACGCGACTGAACCTACTGTCTAGCTCTACGGGGGCGAAGAGCGCTGACTCGTGAGCGCCCAGTCCATCATTGCTTGCTATCTGATTCCACACGTGACTGCTCGAGAACGGATTGTATGCAGCATCGTCGTCGTCCATTGTCTGGACGGTGGTCAGAACAAGGGTGGGGCATGACGCCGAAAGCACTGGTTCAGCCCTACATACAGACGACATCCCTGCACATCTAGCTTCAATGTACCTGCAGCGCGTCACCTTCCCATTCCACGACTTGTTCCACTCCATCAATACATACCAGCCATAATGCCGCCGCGAAAGAAGGCGAAGGCAAGCGCAGCATCAACGCCGCTTGGCGACGGACAGCCGGGAACGCCGCAGGCCCCGAACACGTTGTCGCAGGACGAGCTGCTCAACGACCCATGGGAAGACGAGCAGGAGATCCAGCTGCTGAAGAGCATGATGAAGTGGAAACCCACCGGTATGCATCCCTCGAGCCTATGTTGAGCATGTCAATTGACGTCACAGGCCTACACAAGCACTTCCGTATGATCTCAATCCACAACGACATGACCTCCCACGGCTTCGCGTCTGAAAAGGCCCCGCACACACGCATACCCGGCATCTGGAAGAAGCTGGACCAGCTCTATGACCTCGAGACACTCGACGCGCGCGAAAATGAGTTCATCTTCGCAGACAGCCCCGACCCAACCAATCGTGGGGAAGCTGGCGACTTTCCCGACTTTGAACTTCCTGAGCGCGAATTCGGCGAGATGATCTGGCAGTCACGCTTCCACGACTCTGGATCATCTGTCGCCTCGTCCCCGCCTATGGTACCCATCGAAGACCAGAAAGCACTGTACATGCCACGCCTTGGCTTGCTCAAAGACGTGCCGGATGGCGTGCATTCAACTAAAGATGAAAGTGTGGCTGAGGCAACACCGCCACCGAAGAAGAGCACAAGGGCCAGCAGATCAACTGTCAAGGGTGGGAAGGGTGCGAAAACTGGTGCCGCCGCCAAGAACACCAAAGCCCAGTCTCCCTCAGACTCTGAAGAGGATGAAGAGAACGAGGAAGAGGACGATGATGATTCTAGCTCCGAGTCAGAAGAGGAGGAAGAAGAAGACAGTGCTCCTACAACGCGACGAACGAATCGAGCAAAAGCGAAGCCTGCGCCTAGGCGAACAAGAAAGCGTTGAAGTCGAGCTCCCACATTTGCTGGATCAAGAGCAGCCTGGAGCCTGCAATTATTACTACAACCTTCGGTATGATTCGGGCAAAGCAACACCAGAACAGTCTCTTACTGAAATACCCGAAATGGCATTCCTTGCAATTCTACTCTACAAAGGCCTTTCTCCAGAAGTCTGTTCAAAGATGGCAAAACCAGGATAATCAAAGTTCCGTCTCTTTGGTGGCTCCAAGCCCTCCACCCATATCGAATTGGTGTCGATGAGTCGGACCTCACTCGCCACAGCCCTGAAACTATCATTGGCTCGGTACTTCACGGTTTTGTAGTGCCCACCAGGACCCATGTGATCATTGATGCAGAGATTGCGTGGATCCAGCAGCCACAATCGCTTCAAGTTCATCGGGATCAACCGTTTGACAAAGCCCTCCCACGACGACGCGTCGTTGAATCGCGACTTGATCAAGATATGCGCAAGTCCAAGCTTTCGCATATTGGGAAATAAGTTCAAGCCTAGAAGTAAACCACGTTCGCTGAAGCAGATTTGATTGTCTGCCATAAGTCGTAACTCAACCAACCGCGGCAGCTGCTGACGAGGAGTAACAATTGTCTTGTTAGTCAAGTGCCGACAAGTCGCGAAAGAGTTCCATGGCTGAAGGCTTTCGGGGTTTCTCGAGATCGCCACCTCAAGGAACGTGAGATTCCTGAGGGCGTCCAGCCACGGCTCAAACACGACAACCTCGTTGAAACGATCCGTCAATGAGATTGTGAGGCGCTTCAATGCTGAAGGGAAGTAAGCTGCTTGAATGCCGCAATATGAAGCTCTATTACCAAAGAGAGGAAATATAATGCTCTCCAAGGCTAGGCCTGCGTCCTCAATATTGGCCACCGTTTCGCCGCAGATCCAAGATGGACTCTGTTGTTGACACAGCCAGGAGTGAGTCAAATCGTCGTCGGGAGGATAGCCCCATTGCGCTCTTGGCCCAGCATCGAGTACAGATTTGCGACCCGGCCAGGGTTCGCGAAACGATTTCGGTGATACCGGATAGTATCGAAAGTGCTTGACGGATACAAACCTCCGTAGCACATTTGTGAGAGTCTTCGGAAAGAATGCTGCTACTCGTGAGTGTGACAGCAGATTTGAGTCGTCCCCATGATGCCACGGGTCCAGGTTCATGCCACAGAGTGACAATGTTGTCATTTGACTAGCCAGCCTCGATCGCGACACCTCTACCAGTCTCGGCTGTTGATTGCGAAACCACATGAACGGCGTCTCCTCCAGCACCATAACGAAGAGATCATTGAGCTTTTTTGAATCGCAAAAGTAGTGGCCAACTAATCGTGCAGTCAGAATAGCTTGTCGCGACGTATCATCAAGCACGGGAAATCGTGCGCTTTCAGGAAAACTGTAGTCGGCAAGCTGATGCAAGACTGCATCAAGCAGCTCTCGGGGTAGAGTGTCCATGTTCAAACTATCGGGGTCGACATAGATGCAAGAAGGCTATGCTCATGCGGTGCGCGTTATGTTCAATTGACAATTGAATGCTTACGCACAAACACATTCAACCCCCTAGTCACTGAGGAGTGACCAGCTTCAAACACGCCCACGACATTCACAAGCTGCGAACGGCGAACGCGCACGCTCAACAAGTCACTTCTCTCGGCTCGTCCGCCACGTTGTAATACGAAAAGAGTCATTCATTAGAGCTTGGGCTAATGGCCATGTACAATTTACAGGTAGAATTCCAAGCGCAACCGCGACAACACACTCTCTTTGGCCACTGCATCCCTGTTTCATCCCAGCTTATGACTGCACTGCAGTCAGAGCCGTCTCATCAACAACAACCATTAGTTGCCACCCTTCTTGCCACCCTTGCCCTTGTGGTGAGGCTCGCGGGTGTGGAGGTCCGCCCAGTGAGCGTCATCAGCAGCCTGGTCGAAGGTCTGACGCTTGTTGTTGCCCTTGCGGCCCTTGCCCTTGTGGTGGGGCTCGCGGGCCTCGATCTCAGCGTCACGAGTGTGGAGGTCGGCCCAGTGAGCATCATCAGCAGCCTGGTCGAAGGTCTGACGCTTGTTGTTTGCCTTGCGACCCTTGCCCTTGTGGTGGGGCTCGCGGGCCTCGATCTCAGCGTCACGGGTGTGGAGGTCGGCCCAGTGAGCATCATCGGCAGCCTGGTCGAAGGTCTGGCGAGCCTCGACTTCGACGTCGCGCTTGTTGTTCTTGCGACCCTTGCCCTTGTGGTGGGGCTCACGAGCCTCAACTTCGGCCTCGCGCTTGTTGTTACCCTTCTTGCCACCCTTGCCCTTGTGATGGGGCTCGCGGGTGTGGAGATCAGCCCAGTGAGCGTCGTCAGCGGCCTGGTCAAATGCCTGGCGAGCCTCAACCTCAACGTCGCGCTTGTTGTTCTTGCGACCCTTGCCCTTGTGGTGGGGCTCACGAGCCTCAACTTCGGCCTCGCGCTTGTTGTTACCCTTCTTGCCACCCTTGCC